>PVJI01028582.1:0-16347 GCA_004026765.1 Micronycteris hirsuta
TTTTTATTTTCTGAAGGAAATTTTAATTAGTGACAGGTTTTTTAAATGTGACAAAGGATGATAAAAGAAATTAGCAAAACTATTAGTGCTAATGTAAAGCCTTAAAATCCAATGTGAATTTTTTAAAAAAGTAAATATAAAACTTTACCAATAGCAGGAGTATCTTTTATAGGAAAATAAATAAATAAAATTTTAAAATTGCCAATTGCACTTATATTTTACAATACTATTGGAAGTGTTCATAAATTTAAATGATCAATTTTACTACTGACTAACCACATTAGGAAACATACTACAGTATTGTATACAAGATTAATAATTTTGACATTCCTCATGCATCTCCCTAGTGTTCAGCTGGTATCACTTCACTGTAAAAGGTGGCTGCAGCACCGAACTATTGCTATCACATGGTGAAGGGTTATATTTATCTTCTTTTCTGAGATTGTTCGACTTTCTGTTCCTGTACTTATTGCCTTTTTAAAAAATTGTTTCAGTTTTATTGAAGTATAACTAACAAATAAAATATTAAGATACTTAAAGTATGTATCATGATGATTTGATGTACATATACATTGTGAAAGGATTTTTCCCAACTAGTTAATTGACATATTCATGTGCTCACACATCTTATAATTTTGGTTTCTTTTTTTTTTACTTTTTTAAATTGATATTTGCATACAGTTGTCTTCATTTTCCCACCACCACTTTCTCCTGCCCTACCCACACCAACCTCCCACCCTCAATCCCATTCCCCCTTGGCTCCATCCATGGATCCCTCATACATGTTCATTTACGTCCCCTTCCCTTCTTTCCCATGTTATTTCCCTCTCCCCTCCCCTCTGATTACTGTCAGTTTGTTGTCAATTTCAATGTCTCTGAATATATTTTGCTTGCTGGTTTGTTTTGTTAATTAGGTTCCAATTATAGGTGAGATCATATGGTATTTTTCTTTCACCACCTGGCTTACTTCACTTAGCATAATACATCCAGTTCCATTCATGTTGTCGTTAGGGGTAGGAGCTCCTTCTTTCTTTCTTTTGTGTAATATTCCATTGTGTAAATGTACCACAGTTTTTTGATCCACTCATTTATTGATGGGCACCTAGGCTGCTTCCAGCACTTGGCTATTATAAATTGCATTGCTATGAATATTGGGGTGCATAGGTTCTTATGAATTAGTGTCTCAGAATTCTTAGGATATAAACCCAGCAGTGGAATTGCTGGGTCAAAAGGCAGTTCCATTTTTAGTTTCTTGAGGAAATTCCATACTGTTTTCCACAGAGGCTGCACCAGCCTGCATTCCCACCAATGGTGCACTAGGGTTCCCTTTTCTCTACAACCCTGCATGTTGTGAATTCTGGCCAGCAGGATTCGTATGCCATGGCAGCGTGTAAATAATTTTACACGTAATACAATGGACTAGAAATTCTGGGACCACATGTCCCCTCCATTATCATCTTGGAGAGGCCCCGAGCTGTTATTGCTGTTTCTCAGGCACTTTACATCTGAATGGTCTTCATTAACTATGCATGGACTGTAGATTTACATTAGGTAGTAGATGCCCAAGATAGCGAATCAAGAGGATAGATATACAAATGGAAAGACAATTGGCTTGGGCTAAACTCACTGGTCTGAGGGAAGCTAGGCATGCATTAGCATAAGTTCTTTTGATTCAGGGAGAGAGAGGTCATACCAAGAGCAAGTTTTAAATCTAAGAAATATGCCATCCTGATTTACCCACAGGAAATTCCGCTGTCACACACGTGGAGCCTACTTGCCGGTCTATGTTCCACGGGAGCCTTGCTCCCTTAGACGTGAAACATTAGAGATACAATTCCCATGGTGGGGTGCATGAATTTCCTTTACCCTCAAGCACTTATTGTTTGTTGATTTGTTTATGATGGCCATTCTGACCCTTGTGAAGTGGTATCTCATTGTCGTTTTAATTTGCATCTCTCTGATGGCTAGTGATGCTGAGCATCTTTTCATATGTCTTGGGGCCCTCTCTATGTCCTCCTTGGAGAAGTGTCTGTTCAGGTCCTTTGCCCATTTTTTAATTGGATTGTTTGTCTTCCTTGTGTGAAGTCCTGTGAGTTCTTCATATATTCTGGAGATCAAACCCTTGTCTGAGGCCTCACTGGCAAATATGTTTTCCCACACGGTTGTTTCTCTTTTTATTTTAATACTGTTTTCTTTAGCCATGCGGAAGCTTTTTATTTTGATGAGGTCCCATTTATTTATTCTTTCCTTATGTCCCTTGCTCTAGGGGACATGTTCGTGAAAATATTGCTGTATGGAATACCTGAGATTTTCCTGTCTATCTTCTCCTGTAGGACTTTCATGGTATCATGACTTATATTTAAGTCTTTTATCCATCTTGAGTTTATTTTTATGTATGGTGTAAGTTGGTGGTCGAGTTTCATTTTTTTGCATGTAGCTGTCCAGATCTCCCAAAACCATTTGTTGAAGAGGCTATTTTTACTCCATTTTATGCTTCTGTCTCCTTTGTTGAATATTAATTGACCACAGAGATTTGGATTTATTTCTGGACTCTATTCTGTTCCAATGATCTATGTGTCTGTTCCTATGCCAGTACTAGACTGTTTTGATTATAGTGGCCTTGTAATATGGTTTGATGTCAGGTATGGTGATCCCACCTACTTTGTTCTTCTTTCTCAAAATTGCTGCAGCTATTTGGGGTCATTTATGGTTCCATATAAATTTTTGAAGTGTTTGTTCTGTATCTGTGAAATACAGCATTGGTGTTTTAATAGGGATTGTGTTGAATCTATAAATTGCTTTAGGTAGTATAGACATTTTAATGAAGTTAGTTCTTCCAATCCATGAACATTGTATATGCTTCCATTTATTTGCATCTTCTTTCATTTCTTTCTTCAGTGTTGTGTAGTTTTCTGAGTACAGGTCTTTTACATCCTTGGTTAGGTTTATTCCAAGGTATTTTATTTTTCTTGTTGCTATAGCAAATGGGAGTATTTTCCTGATTTCTATTTCTGATATTTCATTGTTGGTGTACAAAAATGCCTTCAATTTCTGAATATTGACTTTGTATCCTTGCTGTTTTGCCTTATTTGCTTATTCGATCAAATAATTTCTGGGTGGTCTATAGGGTTTTCTATGTACACTATCTTGTCATCTAGAAACAATGACAGTTTTACTTCTTCCTTTCCAATTTGGATGCCTTTTACTTCTTCTTCTTTTTTTTTTTTTTTTTTTTTTTTTTTTTTTTTTTTTTTTTTTTTTTTTTTTTTTTTTTGTCTGATTGCTGTGGCTAGGACTTCCAGTACTATGTTGAACAGAGGTGGTAAAATGGACTTCTTTGTCTTGTTCCTGATCTTAGTGGGAAGCTTTTAGTTTTTGCCCATTGAGTATGATGTTGGCTGTAGGTCTCTTGTATATGGCCTTTATTATGTTGAGGAATGCTCCCTCTATTCCCACTTTGCTAAGTGTTTTTATCATAAATGGGTGCTGTACCTTATCAAATGCTTTTCCCACATCTAGTGATATGATCATGTGATTTTTGCCTTTGCTTTTGTTTATGTGATGTATTACATTTATTGATTTGTGAATATTGTACCATCCTTGCATCCCTGGGATGAATCCCACTTGGTCATAGTGTATGATCTTTTCAATGTATTGCTGGATGCAGTTTGCCAATATATTGTTGAGGATTTTAGCATCTATGTTCATCAGCGATATTGACCTGAAGTTTTCTTTCTTTGTAATGTCTTTATCTGTTTTGGGGATTAGGAGGATACTGGCTTCATAAAAATAGTTTGGGAGTCTTCTGTTTTCTTGGATTTTTTGGAAAAGGCTGTGAAGGATAGGGGTTAGCTCTTCCTTAAATTCTCCTGTGAAACTGTCCGGTTCAGGGCTTTTGTGTGTTGGGAGTTTTTTGATTACTGCTTCAATTTCATCTGCTGTTATTGGTCTGGTCAGGCTTTCTGCTTCTTCTTTATTCAGTTTTGGAAGATTATCTTTTTCTAGAAATTTATCCATTTCACCTAGGTTTTCAAATTTCTTGGTATATAGTTCTTCGTAGTAATTCCTTACAATCCTTTGTATTTCTGTGGTGTTAGTTGTAATGTCTCCTCTTTTGTTTCTGATTGTTTTTATTTAGGTCCTCTCTCTCTTTTTCTTGATAAGTCTGATTAAAGGGTTGCTGATTTTGTTTATCTTTTCAAAGAACCAGCTCCTGGATTTATTGATACTTAGAATTGTTTCTTTAGTCTGTATGTTGTTTAAGTCTGCTCTGATCTTGGTTATTTCCTTCCTTATTTATTTACATAGGAAATAACCTTATTTATTTACTTATTTATTTATTTCTAAGAACATTTATTTTCTCCTCTCTTAGCAAATTTTAATTATATAATCATTATCAACTATAATTATATATTAGATGCTCAGGCCTTATTCATTTTATGGAAGAAACTGTATCCTTTACGAACCTCACCATACAGCCCCCACCTTTAGGCCCCAGGTAACCACTTTTGTACTCTCTGTTTCTATGAGTTTGACTTTTATTTTTAGGTTCCAGAAATAAGTGACATTATGCAGTATTTATCTTTCTCTGTTTGGCTTATTGCACTTAGCATAATGCCCTCAAGGCCCAGCCAAATGGTCATAAAAGACAGGATTTCCTTCACTTACATGGCTGGATACTGTTCCATTTTATGTATACAGTAGTTTCTTTCTTCATTTATCATTGATGGGCACATAAGTTGTTTCTATATCTTGGCTATTGTATATAATGTTTCAGGGAAGATGGGACTCTAGCTAACTCTTCAATATCCTAGGTCCATTTACTTTGGGTATATATATACCCAGAAGTGGATTGCTGGATCATAATGTAGTGCTATTTTTTTTCTATTGCCTAATGTGTTCAGTGTAAAATATTTTTACATTTGCTAATGTGTCCACTTAGCAAATATTTTATTTCCATGATCATAATTTGTATTTTGTTTTTATTTTTATTTGGTTCTTTTTCATAACTACCTGCTGTTGTTTCTGGCTCTGTTTTTGTTTTAATTTTTTGTGTGGGTTTTTTTTTTTTTTGGTCTGTGGATATTATTCCTTTATTGGCATCCCAAACAGATCTACTTTCAAATAAAGTCATGTTCTGAAGTTCCAGGTGGAAAGGAATTTTTATAGACACTATTTAACCCACTTATACCTACTTAAAAGTTTCATCATCACCATTTAGATTTAATAAAGAGGGAAGAAATATAACAAAACAGCAAGAAGAAAGTTTTAAAACCAGATAAATTTTTTGGCCACTATGTTATAGTATTTGCTACAATTTTATTGCTCTTTCACTTTTCCTATTGCTTAATATCTTCCTGGCCTGATTATTTCTCAGTTACTGAAAAAATTACATACCTCTAGTATCCAACCTCACTCCACCAAGTCGTTACAAAAGAAATTATGTTTTTTTGGACATTTCTCCTCATGAATGAAGTGTTCCATTATAATTACATCTGCTTTTCAGCTTCTTTATTTAAAAATACTCAAAATAAATAAAAATAGTAGAGGGAAAGACCTTAAACATCAAATTAGCTTTGTATTCATCTGGAATTTGGAATAGCTTCATTATTTTCTTCTAATTTGTGTATTCTTTCATGAATACTATCATTGAGGATTTTATGCACTGTTGTGCAATATAAATATCTTAATGTAGCAATAAAATATGATTCAGTTATAAAATAAAATCTGAAAATAATTCTGTAGGGTCCTAATAGTATCATTGTCATTATACTTACATTTGGTGGTTTTCCAAAATTAATATTGCAGCATAGATGCTCCTCAAGGACACACCAAAAAGCCTATTTGGTGTCCAAACTGTTTCAACGTGTCTGCTGTTCTGATAAGTTTTGAACATTTTTACAGTAAGTACTGAATTGCTGCACATTAACTTTAACAATGTCAACATGTGCTACTTTATTAGCCTGATGTGAATCCTGTGTAAGCTTATAATATGAAGTATGTTTTATTTGCAAAAAATTGGTGTTTGTAATTGGTAACATTCTTGAAATAATATTTAAGGGCCACAGGGAGAATATGGTATATTTTTATTGGTGATAATACACAATGGACTTTAAATGAAGTTATGTCTTGATCCTGGAGTTCTCATTTTTGATGGATGGAAATAAGAAGTGATGGGACCGTGCCCTTTACCATCAGGTGAAGGTGCCCTTCGCTGCCAGTGTACTCTGCTTTCATTTTACTACACTGTATACAGGGCTGACTAGTTGTTTCTATGTAAATCCAAAGATGCTTACAGGCAAACTTGCAGTTGCCTGGTTATAAAATTAGGTCTTTGCTCATTAAATTAATTGTAACAACCTCAAGAAATCTCGCCCAAATACTGTCTCTATTTTATCATTATTCCACAGAAGAACCTGAAAGTAGCTCTCTGTTGAAAGTCATTTTCTTCAAGTCTAAATTCTTCTCTGTGACTTTTAGAAGTTTCCTATCCCAATCTCATCTATGCTCATCTATTGCTATTCCCGTTATCTTTACAGTCTAGGGTCTCTGCCTCTGTACACAACACAGTCATCCTGCACTTCTCCCTCATTTGTTCTCTTAAGAACCTACGTGTATTCCTTCCCTATGGGGTGATGACCTTTCCCTCTGACTGTCTCATCTAACACAGCTCACGTCTCTTCCACCCAAGACGCTGTCCTGAGCCATCCCAGTCCCGTATAAATTATGTCGCCTATGAATTCCTGCTACATTTTAGAATTGATACAATGTATTTGGAACTATATGGCTTAATGGCATTCCCATTCTTTGTTTCACATCTATTCCCTTACTAACTTAAAATAAAATTCATGCACGTAGTACATGTGTACTGAACTCCTTTTATATCTTCCACAGAATCTAGTGCCATTTTACATGATGGTGAAATAAACAATAATTTAAATATACTTGTCATTAGAATGTCATTATTAAGCATTCCATATATCCTAACTAATATATTCTTCACGACGCACCTCCAAAGTGGGCATTATTTTTATTGTCATTTTAATGATAAGAAAATTGGAGCACTTTGAAGTAAAGTAACTCTCCAAACACACAACTAAGTTATCATTCAAATTGCAGAAGTTTGGCTATAAAGCCCATGCTTTTAAGCATTATGTTATATCACTTCTATATGTAAAATGATCATGATGAGTATTAGGTTGACTAACATAATTAAGAAATTCAACAAGGACCTCTAAAACATGGCTTGTCATCATGTTTTCGTGTAATTTTATTTCTGGCCTCATGGCAACTTGAGATGCACAGCCCTAAAAAGACTCTCAAGCAAGGTGGTAAGTTCACACTTTGGCAAGAACACTGTTTTCAACACCAAAAATATAAATCATATAAACATAAAACACAGAAACTCCTTGCTGCTTTTAAGAAAAACATAGCATCTCCATGGAGTGGAAATTAATATAAACAGAAATGTTAGGCAAGGCTAAAGTCATGGACGGGCGGGGCTTCTGGAAGCAACCTGGTAGGCGACTGAAGGATTCCGTGCAGGGGCTGCTGGATTCAAGCCCCTGTTCAGAGGGACAAAGGCCGCTCTGAGGTTCACTTGCTTGTAAACTGGGGCAAAACATACTTTTGAAAGAGGAGCAGGGACTACTGCTTATAAGTGCTGTCGGCCCCCAGAAAGGAAAATGTACCATTGGAGGTTCGAGACCAGGACTACAACCAAAGCGCCCCTGACTCCATAACCGGATGTGTAATATTCCTAGTATCACGTAGGGCAGAGACTGCAAATGGCTATCATGTGGTCTGTACTGGCGTAGTTTGGAGGAGCCTGCAGGCTAAAATTCTAGAATGCATACAAAAATCTAATCCTAAGAAAGGGAGTAACAGAATTTACTACTGGAGCATAAATTCATTTCTAAAGGATTACTTTTATTGAACACTGTAACAAACTTTAAAATAAGTTTATTTGGGATGTACAAAAAAGGAATCACATCCATAGCCAAAACAAAACAAAACAAACCAGAAAATTACAAAACAAAAACAGAGCTGCAAACAACCTGGTAGTTATGGCAAAGAATGAAATAAAAATAAAAAGTAAACACAAATTATGGGCATTGAAATAAAATATTCACTAGGTGGAATACATTTTACACTGAACATAATTGGAGATCTAATTTGTAAACTCAGGAATTAACCTAGAAGACAGCACAAGAAGTAAAAATAAAATATTAAAATGTGGTTGGGTTCCAGAAGAGAAATTAGATAATACAGTAAGGCATTATATAGAGTTTATTTTTAAATTTAAGAATATAAAATAGAAGAGGTGTGAATACTCAGGTAAAGAGTGATTCCAAGTTCTGAGTAAGAAAATATAGATAAATTTATAACTAGTCCCAGGACTACAAAGATAGAGGACACCAAGATGGAAAAGTAAATCTTAAAAAACTATTAGAGATACCTGGCTGGCATAGCTCAGTGGATTGAGTGCCATGGTGCCTGCGAACCAAAGGGTTGCCGGTTCAATTCCCAGGTAGGGCACATGTCTGGGTTGCAGGCCAGATCCCCAGTAAGGGGCATGTAAGAAGCAACCACACATTGATGTTTCTCTCCCTCTCTTTCTCCTTCCCTTCCCCTCTCTCTAAAAATAAATAAATAAAATATTAAAAAAAACTATTAGAAATAGAAACAATTACAAGGGAAAAACCAGTGAGATTGTTAGATGACTTCTCAACAGCAACACTGAGTACCAGGAAAGAACAAAATGCTGAAAGTGCTAAGTGAAAACAGCTGTCAGACTAGACTTTGTATTTAATAAAGGAAAATTAACCTATATTCAGAGGACCAAAACAAGGATATTTTCATACAGAAAAAGATTGAGGACATTCACCCCATAGAAACTGCCACTAAAAGTATTATTTAAGCAAGAAGCAATAAATCCAGAGTGAAGCTATGGATACAAGAAATAACTGAGATCTCTCAACTATCATCTATAAAAAATAAGAAAAACAAGGTTTTGTTTTGGTTAGAAAGGATAAAATTTACATGCTAGACAAAAATTTAAATCCAAAAGGAAGGTGAGCTTGGGTCCTGTGTTTGAAAGAAGAAAGGATTGCTGAATAACTTTAGATACTTTTGCTAAAAAAAAAACATATATATATACACATATATATTTACATGTCTTAAAAATTAAAGGCAATGAAAAGGGAAATAGTCTAGAGATTCCAAACACACTGAGAAAAAAATTGTAACAATTTCATTCACCAAACAGAAATGAGAACAGGAGAAAAATGAAAACAAATGTAAAGTAGCAAATCTAGAAGATTATAGATTTAGGTCTAAATATATCAATAATTAAAAAAATATATTTCTTTTGTTGCTTTTATATCTTTTTAAATTTTTATTGCTATTCAAGTAAAGTCTCCATTTTTCCCCAACCTCTCCCCTGCCTCACCTACCCCCACCTCCAATATATCAATAATTATAAAAGGTGAATATAGATTAAAAGATAATTTAATTTGATAACAAAATCCAATTACATTCTGCTTCAAAGGATTATATTTATTATAAATCTACCCAAAAAGTTTGAAGATAAATAAAACAAGAGATATATTATATTGTCTATTGTTAAAATAATATTGTAAAGATATTAACAATTGCATTTTTAAGGTCAGAAAACATTGAATTTATGGAAAAATCTTGCTGCAAATAAAGAGTAACTCTACCTAGTAATAAAAATAAAAATCTATCAGAAAGTTTTGACACTGATAAATATGTAAGCATCTAATGACATAGCTTCAAAATAAAGCGAAAGTTAACAGTTACAAGGAGAAATTGACAGTAAGCCATCAAAATGAGAGATTTTTAGCATCTTGTATCAGAAAATGATACATCAAGCAGACAAAAGAACTGACGAAAATTTAAACAGTGAAAGTAATCATTTTGATCTATTGGAAATTAAAAGAGCACAGTAGTAATGATAGTATATTAATCATTTCATATACAGGCCATTCCCACTCCAGTTTTGTTATTTCTTTCTCATTGCCTTGTATGCCATCCCTTCCTTTGCCACGTCAGTGCAAAACTACTTATTTTTCATAGCACAACTGAAGTCTTATTTCCTAAAGCATGTGTTCTTACTGTTCGTATGGATCACCTTTCTTTTAAATTACATGAGGCACTATAATTCGTACATTAATTTGTCTCCTTAATTGCAAATTGTTTATGCTGCTTAGACTTTTATATTTCTTGTTTCCACAAAATTCCAGTAAACAATATTTTTTTATAATTTTTAAATTTTTTTATTGTTGTTCAAGTGCAGTTGTCTCCATTTCTCCCCCATCTCCCCCCGCCCCCGCCACACCCATCCCACCTTCCACCCTCGATCCTATCCCCCGTTGGTTTTGTCCATGTGTCTTTTTTCTTTTTATTCTTTAAAACCCTTTTCTAGTTCTTGCTCCACTCCTTTCCAACTATAGTAGAGCGCTATCTTTAAACAAATAATGCAAAAAAAGTTTTTGTGAGAGAATATCGATTTAGTAACTGTTCTGCTACCAGAGAGGGGGGAATTACATTGTAAATCATCAACTCTACAATGTAATAACGAAAGGGAACTGCATGGAAACGTTCCCACTGACACATGCGGTTTGATTCATGGAACACTTCTTCATACCCCTAGGCTACTGGCTGCTCCTCAATATAAATCTTTCTGAAGATTCCACAAAGGACTAGCCAGTCACAGAGATGAAGAAAATCTTTTGTATGAAACAAATTTCCACAGTTTAATCAAGAAACTGTTGCATGTATGTAAAAGCAAGTGACATAAAGGCAATAATTTGCAAACAAAGTTCAAGGAACTCTGGGGATTTCATTGAACGCTATGAGGCTAAGTGGCTTTCTAGTCATTAATTTTACAAGCCTTCATCAATTAATAAGCTAGTCAGCTTCCAAAGAAATGACTAGTGTTAAACAGCAGCAAGTAAATGATATGATACTTTTACTCAGGTATACTAAGCATAACCAGGGAGCAGAGCCATACCCTGTAAATGAATTACCGAATAAATATTATCTCAAAAAACCATAAACTCAAAAAGAATAAGGGTAGTGATTGGAATTAAGCTTAGGAAAGAGAATTTCTTTAAGTAGCGAAACTCAAGAGTACACAATAAATTCTTGAAGAAATCTAATTTAATTAGAAGAATTTATGCCTAAATTCAATCAATGGCAGTTGGAAATATTACTAGCCGGCTGTACAAGCTTGGTGTTTTCTGACAGTGGCAGAGTAGGGCTCTCTGCATCTGCGTATCTGGAGCTGTAAATTAGGTATTATTATTCTCCAGTATAAATGTCCAACTCATTATCCATAATTTACCAAACAAATAAACAAGCTGTTCTCTTAACCTTTAACCTCCACTAGTGAAAACAGAATATTTCAGGTTCTCTTTCTAAATCAAAATTGTAATAAATACTGCATGTCCTTCCCTACCAAATCAACATTCCCGAAGTGATCTGTGTAATGACAATGGAATAAAGGAGAAAATTGCCTGGAGAGCTGGGTGGTTGAAACACAGGGACGTGCAAGGGTCATACCCTTCTCTGTTAGTAAGTGATTTGCTGACTATGAAGTTATGCATTTTAAAAATATGTCCATATTCTCCTCTTCTTTGGTTTCTGTGATACTGTCTAATTAAGATGCTCTTCCCCGCTCTGAAAAGCTCCTCCCCTGTCTTCTTCATTGGCTTCTTTCAGTGTTCTTTTAGTGATATCTCTTTTCTCCATCTTCAGAAGTATGCTCTTCCCTATGAGGTCTTTCCTTGCAAAGAAATCCATTTTCATGGATTAATCTCATCATCCATTTGAGAGATGAGTCACAAAGTACAGTGTACCCCTAAAAAACAAATGCGGTGTTTATAACACCAGCTCACAATTTCTGTCCCAGTTTTTGCTCCTGATTCTTACGCTTTGATGTTTTTACATCTATGCAAATGCTCCCCAATGGTTCATCTCAAAATCCACCTGCCTCATAAAGGAGCGTGGAGTTAGTGGAAGTAACATGGACTTAGAAAGAAAGGGCTTTAGGTTTGAATCTTAAGAACTATTGATCCTCTTCTGTCCTGAGAGCGTAATACCTCTGAGCTTCTTGATTTTTTTTTTCATTTATAAAGAGAGGGTGTCAGTTGTTGAACTCTCTTTCCATTCCTTCCGAGGGGGAGCCTATTCCTTGCTTTTGATTTACCTGTCCATTTAGGGTTATGTGCTGTTGATCTCATCTACTACACAAGATGATGATTTCCAGACCTCTATTTCTGTCTGAGAAACACAGTCCCCACATTAGAAACTCCAGGTTGTTCAGTCTGGGAGAAAACTATCTGGCTGTTTAAGGCCCTCTGGGCTCTGGATTTTACTAGCTTCTCTCTCATGAGATCTTACTTTGATCATAGCACTAACCATTGCTACCAGAAGGCAGTGACTGGAAACCCAGCTTGCTCCTCCACCCTAGCCAAGCCCTTTCTGTTACTTTATCGTCAACCAAGTCAAAATCTCTTAGGACAGGCTGAATTGTGTTTGGTTTTTAACCTCAGTATTTTTTTCAGCTTTTTGATAAAAGAATTGTCTTTTTTTTCCCCCTCCACTAGGCTTCTAAAGAATAATTCCTAAAAAGCAATCCCCCAAGTGTCTGATGCCCTTAGACATAATATAAAACTTCTAAGAATCAAAATACCACAGTGATCCTACTTCATTTCCAATTGCTAATTAGATCCTGCAATTAGATCACAGCTTTTGAACTCCCTTCCCATCGATTACACTTTCTATATTCATATATCACTTTGCTCACCTATGGATGCTAATGAGCAAGCCAAGTAAGTTCTCCTGTACGTGCTTTGCAGGAGAACATAACCATACTTCCCAACGTAGATTTGAGCAAATTTTCCCCATCTGTGCTTTTCTCCTGGGCAATGGCATTTATTCATCTTGTGATTCTGTTCTCTTCTATTTCTCAGTATGGGACATCCTCAGTTAAACTTCTGTTCCTTCCTGATTGTTTATGCCTCTTTGTTTCTGTGTCCTATTGTTAGCAAGCTTTACAGCTTTTCCTTTTTTGGTCATTCTTTCCATCTAGTTGTACCTTCTTCCTATTCATTCCAACACTGATATATTGGAAAGGTTGATGTTCAGGTTAAGAATGCACATGGGAAACTGTAAAATAGGTGGCCACATGATAATAAAACATGGCTTCCCTTCTCTGGCAGAGAGGTATAATTTTTCCTAACGTTTCCTAACATTTTTTTCATTTATCTCTTATGGCAATTTAGTAATTGAACTTTATATTATGTGTGCTTATGTAACTGCTTAACTGCAAATTCCAAAATATTATTATCTATGTATTCCTCAGATATTATATCACAGGGCCTAGTAGATATTAGCCCTCAGTACATGACTATTGATTTAAAATTCTTTATTCACTCTTTACATAGGGAATGCTTTGACTCAATAAAATAGTACTACTATTAATGGATTTGTGTTGACAGACTTAAATTATGACAAGTGCCCATTTTGTTGGGCTCTCCTTACACTCTGGGAAATAAGGATTGCAAATCCAATGCTCTTCTTGTGGTGATACTGAAATTTGATATTGTAATACTGAAAAGTGGATAGTCTATCAAAGTTCCTTGTAATTTATTTAATGCAGCTACTTTTTCAAAATGAACTTTTAATATAAACATAAACATCCCTAATTTGAATGAATTGGAAGAAAAATTAATTAAATCGGTGAGTACCTGCTTTAGTTTTGATCCCTTTGAGAATATAAATTTACTACAACTATTATGGAATACAACTACTCAGACACTGCCTAGTGGAGTTTCAATTAATAGATAAGGATGATCTTTAATTAGCTCATCAAAATACTTCTCTGAACAGTGTCAGCTCTGCACATATCACAATTACATTGTTTGTAAGTAAATAGATACTTCTAAAGCATTTAAAGACCAGTTCCCATTCTTAGCAGAAGAGAGGTGCCCTCACCCTTCTGTGATGTGATTAATTTATTTAGCCAGGCTTTAAGAGAGGAAACAACACACAAAACTATACAATAGGTTTGATTATCTCAGTTAATATTCTGACCCATTCTAAATTACTGTTTTCAAATTAATGTAATTCTTTGAATAGATATTATATTGTAAGGTAACTAACTACAGGAGTATAGAATTATAGAGCTAGGAGGAAACCTTCCTCTTGGATCAGTTATTATGACTATCTCATTTTACAGATAAGGAAGAAATTGATTTATTATATGGTTCTTATAGCTAGTCATGAGTCAAACCAGGCTTCTCTTTCTGTGAGTCTTAATTCTATGCTTTGTGAAAATCAAATGAGTAATGTAAGTTTAAAAATAGAAGAGAGAGAGAACAAATGTGTTAAAATGAAAATACATTTTAATCTTAATGAAAAAATAACAGCCATAACTATTAATTTCATATGGGGACCTTAGACAATTCTACATTAAGAGAAGATAAATTAGAGTTTCCAATTGATGATTTCAATGAAAGTAGGGTAGTGCTATTGTGTAAAGATTTTGGCATACTACATTCAAGACTTCACTCATTCATTCAAACTTGATTATATTTTATTTTGGTTCATTTCTCTGCTTGTTTTTACATGTGCCAGGTACTTCTAGGTGCTGGGACTAGCAAGCAAATAACATACAGGTGGTATGATAGAGACTTGCGAAGTGTGTCAAGAGAGTACCGAGGAGGGGCTCCCAACGCCCTGGTGCTCCCTGGGCGTTGGGAGCATGAAAGGGGCTCCCTGGTGTGTGTGCATGAAAGCTGGCTTCCTGGATGAGGCAATGTAAAGCCTACATCCTTAAGGGTAAGCCAGAGTTGCCGTGACCTTGTCTTTGATAGCAAAGGAATAGAAGGAAATACCAGTTGAAAAATATTCCACCCGATTCAGTTGGCCCACTTTCGTGTGCTATCGTTCACTCCTTGTTGGGCAGTGAAGGGTTCTTCCATTTCAGGATGCATGTAGCCAGAACATATTTCTTTTTTTAGAAGTTTGTTTTTATTGTATTTTTACCATTACCATTTATCTCCCTTACACCCTCTTCTACCTCCACCCACCCCCAGTAATTCTTCAGCTTTAGCTTCCCAAGTTGTAAACACTTGGCCTACTTGGGATAGTTTTTAAAGCAATACAGCATTTTTCTAATTCAAATGTCTTGGAGGATTTTTGTTGCTAGAATTTCTTAATTAATAGGTAAACACCTACCACCAACGTTTAAATACTTCCAACAGCTAAATTTTACAGACAGTTATAAATAGGGAGTCTCTAGATTCACAGTTAGAGCTGATCCCTCTAAAAGTACAGGAAATCGTCACTAGGGAGTATAGTATGCAGCATTTTAAGACAGAAGTGCATATCTTTGTGTTTATTTATATGTGGAAGGTTTCTTCTTGTTATGTGTTCTCTTTTCCATCCATATTCTCTATTTCACTTTTGTAGTTAATGCTTCCCTGAACATTCTTTTTTGAGACTTGAGGAAATGAGGAGACTGACATCTGAAGATTCACCCTAAGTGCTTTGACATTTCATTCTTCTTGTATGAAAATCATGAAACACCTGCCCATGTATACTTTTTTATGGGATATTAAGTATTATTTTGTATTTTAACCTAGATAAAATGGATAAAGATGTATTATTATGAGGTTTTTGTGTATTTTTGCTTTGATAACAGTTTTATTCTATCACATTTCACTGGGTTGTATGCTAGGTAATTCAGTAAATTTTTATGGCTTTGTAAAATACTCTCATTGATGTCATATGAGAACTAGAATTTTTACATTTTCTTGTTTTCATCTTCTAGGTTATGATCTCCTTTCTTTAGTCTCATTTCTGACAGCTGCCCTATTTCTACCTTAAACCTATACCTCAAATATCAGCAAGCAGATGATCAGTAATGATCACTGACATGTCACAGAATGAAGTGAATCTGATTTGAGAGGCTTAGCTCACAAAAGCCAACTAAGGTTCAGACGCTTCTTTAAATCATCTGTGGCCTTGTGGGATTACTACAGTCCATTCTATTTGTACTTTCACAATTTTCAATTATTTTAAACATCAAACCTTTTCAGAGCTTACCCTTGATCCTATTTTTTTTGAAGTATGAGTGTATTGACATATATTGATAACATAGGTCACAAGTGTCTTCTTCAAATAAAAATGAAGGGACAATGAAATGATAGGTTTTGGAGCTGCAAAATGATTCAGGATCATCCTGCCCAACTTTTTGCAGACACGTGCCTGGGATAGTTCAATGGTGTATCTGAGGTTGCAGATACTTGCTTTTAC
>PVJI01028583.1:0-16298 GCA_004026765.1 Micronycteris hirsuta
GGACTCCTTGAAGAAACGGCGGATTCTAGGGCTGACAGGAAAAACACCAGATAGCCTAGATCACATAATGCCAGACGTTTAGGAAGTGCTTTAGAAAAACAAAAAAGGGATGAAAGCATGTCAAAAGGACAAAGAAATCAACTTGAAAGAGCTGTCAATGCCACAAGTTGAGCAAGAAAAGAAAAAACATAGTATTGGATTATGAACTGAAGTATAAAATAAATATACATAAGTCCACACTGATAAACAAATGATTTAATAAATAAAAGGCAGGAGAAGGGGAGAAGGGACAAATCTTCCTCACAAAGAACTTAAATTACATGTATAGATCCAGGAGCTTAAGTCTCCTCTTCTTGAGTACTGGGTAGACTTAGCATCCTGCTTTCAAAAAACTGAGCATGGGAAGGGAATTTTATAGTAGATAAACCTGGAAGACACTATGTTAACCAAGAGATCGGGTTAATATAAACAGCGATTTGTCATGGTAATTTAATAAACGGGAAGAACGAGAAACTTTCATAGATCTCAGAAGCCTAGGAAGACATGATGTCCAACTCCAGTGTGCTATCCTGGAGTGGAACAAAAAAAGGACATCAGAACCTAGTCTAACCATGACAAAACATCACACAAACCCCAGTGGCAGGATATTCTATGAAACACCAGACAAGTAATCCTCAAAACTGTCACAGTCTTCGAAAACAAAGAAAGAAATTTTCACTACCAAGGAGAGTCTAAAGAAGCATGACCCTAACTGTAGTGTGGTTTCCTGAACGGAATCCTAGAAAAGGGACATTAGGTAAAAGTTAAGGAAATGTGAATAAAGGATGAACCTCAGTTAATAATTTACCAATGCAGCTTCATTAATTGTGAAAAAAAAGTATCATATAAGACATTAATAACAGAGAAACTGGGTGTAGAGTATATGGGGTAACTCTCTGTACTATCTTTGTAATAATTCTATATCTAAAACTATTATAAAATTCAAAGCGTATTTTTTTCAAAGACATTAGTGGAAACACTGGGGAAACCTGAAGAGCCCGTAGTTAAAAACACGTCCACGTTGACTTCTCGGTGTGGCAGTGTGCCGTGTCACATGTGCCACGTGCCACGGGAGAGGCTCCCACTAGGGGAAACTGGATAAAAGGTACATGGGAACACCAAGCTCTCTTTGCAAGTTTTTGGTAAATCTAAATAAAGAGTTTAGTTCTTAATAGGCAAAAATATTATTATTAAATAAATTCAAATATTTAAACCTACCAATAAAGATATGAGAAATGTTCATCATAGCAATGTCATTATAAACCAAACTAAGAAAACACTGCACACCCATTTCAAATGAAAAAGACTGACCTCTTACATGAAATGGATAAATCCTTGAAAGACATACCGGGAAACTACCAAAGCTCACTCAGGAAGCAGATAACTTCAGTAACCCTGCAAGTATGGAACTGAATACCTAGTTCAAAATCCATGAAGACAACGCCAGAACCAGATGGCTTTTGGTAAACTCTACCAAACATTTAATAATAATTCTAATTCTGTACATATTCTTCCAGAAAATAGAAGAGGGAATCCTTCCCAACTACTAGATGCAGCCCAGGTTATCCTGACAACAAAAGCAGACAAAGAGATCACAAGAAAGCAGAACGACAGACCAATATTCCTCATGAATATACTAGATGTAAAAATCCTTTAAAATTTTTTTAGCAAATTAAATCTAGTAACATACATAAAAAGAATAATTCACCAAGGAGCTTTCCCCAGGAATGTGAAGATGGAGTAACCTTCAAAGATCAAAGATTAAAAGAAAAAAAAAAAACCATACACACACAGTATCTCAACAGATACAGGGAAGATATATTACAAAATCCAAAACACACACGCAAACGTTCAAGACGACGGCAGGAGAAACGGCATAAGAAACATAAGTGACGCCCCCAGAGCGCGGGATATGGACACAACGTGAGAAGATGCAGAGTCTTTGAAAGTCATCATCAAGTACAAACCCAGTTTCCTAGAGATCTGATTTCCTTCAGCATCGCATATGCCTTCCAACTGTATTTACTTCTGCTAAAATTAAAATTAATCCTTATACATTGAAAATGCTTGGAATGGAGTATGATGACCTAGGGCCAATTTGGAAAGGAAATGAGGAAATAAAAGCTAATACTGAAAGTCTCTGATTTGCTCCAGGTCGGTCTTTAAGTAGATCATTAACAAGGACAGGTAAACCAAAATTCTGTCTGTGCTTGTCAAATGGTTATGGGAAAATTGTTTCCTTTCTCCGGGTCTCGTCTTTCCTATCCTTCTCTAAGAGGACAAAATTCAACAAATATTTACTGAGCACCTACTATGTATCAGACACTTTTTTAGACACAGGGGAATACAGCAGTGGGGAAAGAAAAAAATAGACAAAACTCCCTCCCCTCACAGCTTAGAGACAAAACATACGTGAGATATACAGCATGTTTAAAGATAATAAATACTATGGAGATAAACAAAGCAGGGAGGCGGCAGAAGGTACTGAGAGGGGTGTGCTTTAAGTGGGGTTATAAGGGAACTAGATGATTTCTAGGTTCACTTTCAGTTCAAAAATCCACGATTTCCTTCTAGGTTGATTAAGCAGCATAAAAACACACAGTGAACCTCTGAACCCGGCCTCTTTAAACTCGCATATTCTATCACCTTGCTCTGTATGTCACCACTTATATTCTAGAAAAATAGGATTAAACATACATTTTTTCCATACTGAAACAAAGCATATGTGGTTATTTAATGAAGTAAGTAATTTCCCAGTCTTGCCTTGGGGGAGGAAAATAAGAAAAATAAAACCTAGCAATTTCTCCCCAGACAAAGGTTCTAAAAATGTGGCATTTTTGCACGATATAGAAAGGATTAAAATTTGTTGTTTTTCCTCTTCCTCCAATATATTCGTGGCCTGGAATTTGTTCCTTTATTGGGCGTAAGGTATTAACAAGAGGTGGTTTAACAGCCCCTCCAAAATAAAAGATTTGCCATAGGCAAGAAAAGTCATATAAATAATAAGTGTTACTACTACAACTATTGCAGCTACAATATTTTGTATGCCTGCTATGTGCCAGGTACAGCACAAGGTATCTAATAGATTAGGCTGAACTATATGAAACTGTCATTTACAGGTCAGTATCAGCAATTATATACAGTTTAAACAGGTTTTCATTTATTAATTTCAAATCCCATGAGACAGAAGTCTGTGTAAGTTAATTACCTTGCTGCATTTCCATAGCTCATCTAAATTATTATCTCGAGCAAAACTCCAGGATGACATGAAATTTCTGCTTGGGTAATGATATAAGGCCCGCTGCCAAGTTGGCAGTGCTAAAAATGACAACCAGAAGATACTGCCTACATATAAGAACGAGTTTCTGCAAACAAATAACTTTTAGAAAACTTTAGTTAGGACTTCATTTAGGATTTAAATTTTATTTTAAGTATTATAATTCAGAGCACTAATTTCATCAAAAGCTATTCATAGTCATGTGGCTTTATTCTGAGAAAAGCTCAACATATTAGTTATAACCACTATCCTACTTACAAAGACAGAATCTTCATTCTAAAAGAAATCTTGTTTTTCTCCACTAGAAAGAATAACCAAAAATTATACTAATGTCTTAAATCTGTTTATTTGGAATGGACTTTCTATTTCTTTGGAAATGCCTTGTGAAAAGAATCTCTCAAAAGAGAATTGTCTATAAAACAGCTTAATAAATTCAATCCAAATAATTTTAAATTCATCTTTTAATAGTAGGTAAGTCCCTAAAGATTTTTTTTTTCTTCTGGCAGTTATTTTTCATTCACTATACAGTTCATGTGTAGAGTTTACATTTATAAGACATTAATAAAATAGCTTTTAATTATCTTCTAAGTAATTCTATGTAATCTAAAGTGTCATCTAGCAAAAAGAGGCAGGCACTTTGTACATTACATTAGTAGCAGATGTGAAAGTTTATTTCCAACATTTAAATGCCAACAGAAGTCTCAGTGAAACATTAAAAAAAAAAAAAAAGAAATAAAATAGAAAACCACCTAAAGTTTTTTTTGGGGGGAGGAAAGAAATTAATATAAGAAGAATATGATGATTATATTTAGAAATTAAGGAGTTTATACAGATAGTATATAAAAACCTACCAGCTCATTGCTTGTAGATGTGAGTCTTAGTTTTTCTTCAATTTCCTTTCCAATTTTCTGAACAGTTACCTGAGTCTGTTTAATTGCACACTGGGCTCTATGAAGCCTAGAAATAAAAGATGTAGAAAAATTTAAGTAATTAACTTAACTTTCAACACTGAAGCACAGATGTCAATGGAAAGAAATGAGGACAAATCTTTCAGGATAAACAGAATTCATAATGAACCCAAACTAACTGTTTCACAATTTTCGAGCATATTCACAATGAAACACAATACGCTCTAAAAGCGCCCTTTCTACACCTGCCGGACGCCTCTGACACGCTGAGAGCGAAGATGAAGAACTCACGGGAGTCTGGAAGAGACGTCAGAAAGTCATCTCGTCAAATCCTATCGTTTTACCCATGCGGAAACTGAGGCCCAAGAGAAGGTAAGTGGATTGCTAAAGTCACCGGGAGTACATGAATGCTATCAAGACTTAATGTTACTTATGAGTACCCATAAAAAGTTTAATAATCTCAGTTAAGAAGACTGATTTAAAATACCAGCCAGGTTGAAACAAGTGGCATTAAAAAGATTGAGCTATTTTCTTTTTTGGTTTAATTATAGGTTTGTGTTTTTCTTGGTCTCTGTCCTCCAATATAGTGTGTATGTGTGTGTGTATTTCTTATACACTTACATATTAACAATGGTCAAACTGTCTTTATTTGCAGATGACACGATTTTCATGTAGAAAATCACTGGGAACCTACAAAACCACTCCTCTAGCCAAAAGTCAGAGGACACAGGTGAACACACAAACGTCGGCACACTTCTGTGTGTGGGCCAGCAGTTCCGCAACCACAATCACAATCCTTGTGGATGGAAATGAAGAAGAAGCTGATACAATAATTCATACAGAAAACCAAAAAATATAGAAGAGATAAACCAATCTGGTAATCTGCCAGATTTCAAGGCTTATTTTAAAATATATATTTATTGATTTTAGAGAGAGAAGAAGGAGTGGGGAGAGAGAGAAAGAGAAACACTGATGTGAGAGGAACAAAAATCAATTGGTTGCCTCCCACATGTAACGCGACTGGGGATCTAACACACAACCTAGGTATGTGCCCTGACTGAGAATCGAACCTTCAGCCTTTCGGTATACAAGATGATACTCCAACCAACTGAACCACCCTGGCCAGGGCTCAAGGCTTTTCTTTATAAAGCTACATAATCAAAACAATACGGTACTGGCATAAAGATAAAAAAAATAGATCAATAGAACAGAATAAAGAACATACATATAGACACCTACACCTAGATGACTGATTGATTTTAGACAAAGGAACCCGGGCAAATTAACAGAGAATGTAAAGTTTTTAAAATAAATGATGCTGGGACACTGGATAAACACTGAGAAAAACGAATCTCATTCCCTACCTCACAGCACACACAAAAAAATTAATTGAAGAAGATCATAGTAAACATAAAAGCTAAAAATCAAAAAACTTCTAGAATACATGGGAAATCTCTTTGGGTTAGGCAAAAATTTCTTAAAGAAGACACAGAAAGCACTAGCCATAAACTTTTGAATGGATAAATTGGACTTTACCAAAATTTTTTAAAAGTCTGTTCATTTCAAGATGCCATTAAGAAAACGTAAAAGCAGCCCGCAGACTAGAAGAAAATATTTGCAAAACATCGACTGACAAAGAACTGTGTTTGGAGTATTTAAAGAACTCTTACAAACCAGTAACAAAAAGACCACCCAATTAAAAAGGATCGAAAGTGTGAAATCCTTCCCAAAAGAAGAGAAAAGAATGGACAATAAGCACAGGAAAAGGTGCTCAACATCTTAGTCATCTCGGAGATGCAAACTAAAACCATAATGAAATACCATTTCACACGTGTTAGAACAGCTAAAATTAAAATGACAACACTCCGTGGGAGCAAGGACAGATGCACTGGGACTTGCAAGCAGCACTATCATTTGGCAAACTGTTCCTTATAAAGTTGAACATACATCTAAGGTATGACCCAGAATTTCTACTCTTAAGAATTCACTCAAGACATATAAAACCATACGTCCACAGGAAGGTTTGCATAAGAGTGTTCATAGAGTACAACCCAAATGTCCACTGAACAGGTGAATTAATAAACAAATTGTGATATACAATGAAATTCTACTCAGCAGTAAAAGAACACACCACTAACACAACAATATAAATGAATCTGGAAAACATTATGTTGAGTGAAAAGAGCCAGAAACAAAAAAGCACACTTATGATTCCATGTACACCCAGCACACCAACAGGTAAAAGCAATCGCGGGTGACAGGAACCAAGAGGTGCTGCTGCCTGGGGGGGGACTGACCGGTAAAGAGCAGGCAGAGCGAAGGAATGATCGGAGGTGAGGGACACGTTCCGCATCTTGACTGGGGCGAGGAGTCCATAGGTGTACATGGAATTTAAATTGAAGATCTACTCATTTCACTATATGTACATTTTACCTCAGTTTTTAAAAACTGGTCAACAATTCTAACCTGAAAGTTCTCCTATATATGAGGAGGTTAATGTTACTGGAGATTTGATGGCATCAATACCTCTGCCAACATTATCATTATTATTATTATTATTATTATTACTACTATACTACACACCAAAAATATTCATGATACATTATGCACTTTTGGAAGTTGCCTGGCAGTTATTAAGGATCTCTTAGGTCATCTCAAAGGGAGCAGCTCTCATTATAGCTAATTTGCTCATAAGGTGAGTTATTCAGCAATTTCCTTAAGGCTCCTAAGGAATCCAATAGAATCATCCTATTACCTCTTGCTCTGGGTGTGTATATGCACACTTTTGAAAGTAATACTCTCTTAGAAAGGTGGCTCTAAAGGAATTTAGAAGCAAGGAAAAGCGCTTTGCGATGTGCTCCCAGCACACTGGGGCCCCTCTTTCCGTGTCCCTTATCTTGCACCCGCACTCCAGCAATGCCGGGGCACTGACAGTCCCCCAAGCACAGCATGCCATTCCTCGCTCCTGCACCGCTGAGCGAGCTGTGCTATCTCCCTCCATGTTTCCCCCGGCTGTTAAACAGATAAGTACACTTGTGATCCATTAAGAGGCAGCTCAAGCATAACCTCTTCTTCAAAGGCCTTTACAGACGACCCCAGACATGTGGAGGCACTCCTCCTCTGGAACTCTGTGGCATCGTGGATACAGTGCTGCTAACAAAGATTACAGAAACGCACTTAACAGCAGCTATTTATTTCCTTGTCTATTTCCTCTCTGAGGAAAAAAAAATTATTTTCATGTACATTCCCAGTGCACAGCACAGAACAGGGCACAAAGTAGGCACTCAAAAAGTTTTCGCTGACTGCGTATCGACTAATGTCTTATTATAAAAGCACAGACCCAAGATTTAATTATTTTTTAATGAACAGTGGGAGATTAACATGATAGTTTTCTATATTTATAATTTCAAAATAATATATTCAAAACAAAGAGCACACAAATTAAAGACCCCTCATTCAGGCAGGGAAACACTATTTTTACTAAAAACATCATAATTCTAACAATGATAGGCATTATCAACCTAGAACAGAAATCAACAAAATACCCTGTTACTTTAAAAGAGGGAAAATGCTGCCTAAAACTCACTGGTACTATGCAAACAACCTTGTCAAATGGTAAAGACTTTAAAAATAAAAATGATTCATGACCATAATTAATGTATGACTTCAACTATTTGGCTCTCACTGCCCCAGACGCTTTCTGATCTTACCTTAGGGGCTTAAAACACACAGACAGAGTCACATTTCCTCCAATCTTCAGTGTTATCCAAATAGACTTTCAGAGCCCCTGCTACATCAAGACAGAGCTAATAACGCCCCCCTTTCAGATCCAACAGCAGAAGAAACGTTGGAAGTGTTTAGGCGTTGAGGCATAACATGGGACATCCTGACTCCCCTGAGCCTGAGGAGGTGAAAAATAAACAAGAAAAGAAACAACTGCTTTCCCTCCAAACCAGCTAGCCAGTGTCAGTCAGAGGAATGTTTCTTAATTTTGCAGACTATGAAATGATACTGTAAAGCAAGAAATATATAGCCCCTAGTCATCCGGTGACTGGTCAGTTACAACACCAACACCCTCAAGCTGAAATAAAACTCATCGTCACTGGTGTGAGGAGGAGGGACCAAGTAGCTATTTGATAGGTATTCTGATTATAGCAAATAATCAGAATATAGCATCCCTGTTATTTAATATGATTTGAGGTAACAGTAAAATTGAAACTGGGCTAAAAAATAATGCTTTGTGGTTAGAAATTGGTGTGACTGTAAAGATACATTGAATAAAAGGTATTATATCAAATAAATATTAATAAACACAGATAATACCAATGAGATAGTAACAATAATCTCAATAAAGGAGAAGTTATTTTTATCTGCTTAGTGTTGATCTTATCACATCTGAAATGCTGCATTCAATTTTAAGATGAATAACAAATCAGAACACCTACAAGGGCAGTGATATATAGGAGCCTATTGAGAAAAATAGAGACCTTATCATTAATGGCTTTGTATTCTGTATGAAGAAGCCTAAATTTTTATTCTGAAGGTATTCAATAATCATTAAAAAGTTTTAGGCTGGGAAAGATTTAATTGCATTTGCACTTTAAAAAGATCTTTCTTCCTGTAACAAGGTAACTGAGACACTGGGAAACAAGACTGTAAACAGAAAGGATAGCGTGAGGTTATTGCAACAGTCTTAGCAAACATTAGGCATTGTCCTAGATTAAACTAGTAACAGGAGGGATGGTGAATATGCAAAAAGTGAGAAAGAACAAGAGGTAAAAACTGATGTCTAGCCCTGACCAGGCAGCACGGGTGGTCAGAGTGCCGTCCCGATTCGCCAAGGTTGCCGTTCAGGGCACATACAAGAATCAACCAATGTGTAAATACGTAGAACAACAAATCAATGTTTTTCTCTCCCTCCCCGTCTCTCTCTCTCTCTCTCTCTCTCTCTCCTCTCCTTCCATCTATCTATCTGTCCATTCTCTAATATCAAAAAATATTTTGTTTAAAAAGATATGCCTAAAAATAAACTACAAACATCAAAAATGCAAAGAGGAGACATCACTACAGATTCTATAGACATTTAAAGGGAATTAAGGGAAAAGTATGAACAATGTGCCAATAAATTCAACAACTTAGATGAAATAGCCAAATTGCTAAAAGCCGCAAGTTTCTAGAGGAAACTGAATAGCTGTTATCAGTTAAGGAAACTACATTTGTAGTTAAAAACTTTCTCACATAGAAAGCTCCAGGTTCCAAAGGCTTCACTGGTGAAACACTAGTCTTAACAAAATCTTTCAAAGAAGAGGGAACACTTCTCAGCTATTTTACGAGACCAGCATAACACTGATACCAAAATATGACAACAATGTGACAAGAAAATTATATACAAATATCATAAATGAATATAAATTCATGAGAGAATGAAGAAGAAAAATTATAATTATTTCAAAAGATAACCCCCGAAAATTAGATAAAACAATTAAAACAAAAAACCCTCAACACATTAAGTTTCCTCAACCTGATAAAGGATTTATACAAAAAAATCTACAGTTAATGTTATACTCAAGATCAAAAATAAGTAAAAATGTCTATTTTCACTATTCTATTCAACACTGTATTCAAGGTCCAGACATTGTAACAAGGAAATAAAAAGACCTCACAAATATCGAAAAGGAAGAAGCAAAAATGTCTATTCACAGATGCTATGACTGTGAACATGGAAAAATAAAAAATAATCTCTAATCAAACTAATAAATAAATTTAGCAAGACTGCAAGGTTCCAAATTAAAATACAAAGGTTGACTGGTAATTTTACCTAGTACCAACAAATAATTAGAAAGAATTCTAATGAAAAATGTGAAAGACCTATACACTAAAACATAAACTATAAAACACTACTGAAAGAAATTAAAAAAACATCTAAACAAATGAAGACGTACCATTTCACAGACTGAGAGACTCAGTACTGTTACAAAGACAAGTCTCTGTCAGGGTGATCACTTCGTAAATCATATAAATGTGTAATCACTATGTTGTCCAATCATTATGTTGTACATCTATGTCAACTGCAATTGAAAGAATTTTTTTAGTTTTTAAAAAGAAATAAAAAGACCCCAAGGTTCTATATAATCAGTGCAATCCCAATCAAAACCCTAGCAGTCTTTTTCTTTTTTTTTAAGATTTTATTTATTTATTTTTAGAGAACGGAAGAGAGGGAGAAACAGAGAGAGAGAAATATCAATGTATGGTTGCCTCTCACGTGGCCCCCACTGGGGACCTGGCCTGCAACCCAGGCATGTGTCCTGACTGGGAATCGAACCGGGACCCTTGGGTTCCCAGCCCATGCTCAATCCACTGAGCTACACCAGCCAGGGCAAAACCTTAGCAGTCTTTTCTTTTTAATTGACAAGCTAATTCTAAAATTGATATGTAAATATAAAAGTCCTAGAATAGCCAAGTAAATGTTGAAAAAGAACAAAACTGGAGGGCTTACGATGCCAGATATTATGACTTATCATAGTGCTATAGTCTGTAAAGCAGTAGTAGTTGCATAAAGCTAAACAGATGAAAATATAATTCAGTTTATAAAAACAGACCTTTTCAAATAGAGGGTGGGGGAAAAGTAGGTTTACAGTTGTTCATATGGAAAGTAATACAGTAATTAATATATAATAATACAAGAATACACTGTGTTCTGTGTTCTCATAACTCTAAATCTACGTTGGCTGTACTTTGTATAATCAACTTATTTTCTGATTAGGGAAAGAAAAGCTATGTCAACAAACGACACTGAAATAACTATAGGTTGATAGTAAGTCATTAAGCAATTATATATCTTCCTATCTTTATTATCATCTAGCTTATTTTACTCCCAAAGTTTTAATTACATAGCTTGTCAAACACCTTACTAGAGTTATTATCTGGATCTACAAATCTAATTACACTTTCAAAATGGAGACTGTAGCCGGGGATAAGTTGTTCTTGGGAACAGCTCACTAAAGGGGAAAGGATTTAAGTTTCAGTTTCAGTTCAGACTGATGCCGGTCCGAAGAGGACAGCCATCTAGGGAACTGGGAACAGAGTTTCAAAGTCACTAAAGGAAGAGTGTGTTGCATGCTCAGAGCAAGAAGTAGATGGTGTGCTAAAGCAAAAGGAGCACGAGAGCAACGTCACGAGAGGCAGTCTGGGAATGTCGGTCACAGTCAAGTTGCTGTGTTTTTTTCAATGCCTGAGAAATCTTTTTCATGTCCACATCACCTACAGCAGTTTTGGACACATGGGAATCACTCACACACTTGTTGATGGGTTTATTAAATATGATAGTTTCCCAAAACACCAGAAGTCTACCCTAAAGCCTGCTTCTACATTCCTCTGTCTAGACCATGAACATAGCTGAGAAGAACACACAGTCTCATGATAATAGAATCAAGTAAAACAGAACACTATGAAATTAACATACTCCGGTGGAAAAGTAAATGGCCACATTGCGTGTGGGAAGTCATTCTGAGGAGATGATAGCTGGTATAAAAGCATGGGGCTATAAGGGGGTCTGGTCTGACCAACATGTGCCCCCCCACACTAACAAACAACACTGATGAAGTAACAGTTACACAATAATCAACTCTTCAGAGTTCCAATTTACATCTCATATAACTCATTTCAGGCAAGAGGAACCACATTTGGCATAAGAACAGGCCAAATCCTTTCCAGACATTTTCATAATATTATCCATGTGCTAAAATGCAAGTTTAATTTAAAATATATTCATTGTATAATAAACACACTTAAAGAAGTACATTACATACAAAAGTACTTCAGAATTAGAAATAAGAAAGGGGACAAACTATGATATGGGCAAGACATTAAAAATTAAAAGAAATATTATATACAACTTTATGCCAATAAACTAAAAAAAAACAGGAAAAGAAAATGATTTTCTAAAAATACTATAAATTGCCATGTTGTCTCAATAAGAGATTGAAGACCAGAATAGATCAATAACCATACAATAAACAACCAAACAAATACAGTAAAGTTGCAGGATATAAAGTCAATGTACAAAAATCCACTGCATTCATATATACTAATAATAAAATTTCAGAAAAATAAAAATAATTCCTTTTCCTATTGCTATAAATATAATAAAATAACCTAGGAAAAACTTAATAAAGGATTTGAAGGACCTATACATTAAAGTACAAGACATTATTAAAAGAAGCTGAAGAAGACACAAAGAAATGTAAAGATACCCTGCATTCACATATTAGAAGAATCAACATAGTTAAAATGGCCATTTTACCCAAAGCAATACACAGATTTAACAGAATCCCCATCAAAATCCCAAAGGCATTATTTAAAAAAAAAAAAAGAAAGAAAGAAATAGAACCAAACATCATCAGATTTGTATGGAACCACAAAAAACCTGAAGAGCCAAAGCAATCCTGAGAAAAAAAGAACAAAGCTAGAGACATCACATTCCCTTCAATTACACTACAAAGCAACAATAATCAAAACAGCATGGTATTGGCAGAAAAACAGACACACAGACCATGGAACAGAATGAGAGCCCATAAATAAACCTACATTTACATGGGCATATAATTTTTGACAAAGGAGCCAAAATCATAGAATGAAGAAAAGAAAGTCTCTTCAAGAAATGATGTTGGAAAAATTGGAAAGCCACATGCAAAGAATGAAACTAGACTCTTATTTGCCACCATACAGGAAAATTAACTCAAAATGGATCAAAGACCTAAAATATAACACATGAAACAATAAAATTTAAAGATACATGATTTGGTACGTACGTTTTCTAAAAATTCTTAAGAGATTTTATGAATCTAACCTTAAAAGCAAGGGAATTAAAGGCAAAAATAAATGAAGGGCACTATATCAAACTAAAAAGCTTCTATACAGCAAAAGAAACCATCAACAAAACAAAAAGGCAACCAAGCAAACGGAAGAAGATATTTGAAAACAACACCTCCGATAAACGGTTAATATCCAAAATACAGGGTCCGGCAGAAGTAAGGCCTGCTTGAGTGTGGTTGGTAGGGCAATAATATGGGTGTAGTAATTTATAGTTTTAATTTGAACATTTCACCTAATATGTCACATGGTGTGCTTGAGTGCGATATTGTTATGTTACAAAATTACATGCTTATGATTTTGTAATAAAAGATTTTGTAATAAAAAAAGAGGCATTATTTGTGCCAGGCCTTGTATATTAAGAACTCATACAACTCAACAACAACAAAAAACAATCCAATTAAAAAATGGGCAGAGGACCTGAACACTTATCCCAAGAAGGCACACAAATAGACAATAGATATATGAAAAGATGCTCAACTTCACTAGCATTAGAAAAATGTGAATCAAGCCACAATGAGCTACAACCTCACACCTTGGAATGGCTATATCAAAAAGACAAGTAATAACAAGTGTTGGAGAAGCTGTGGAGAAAAAAAGCCTCATACACTGCTGGTGGGAATGTAACCTAATAGAGCTGTTATGGAAAACAGCTTGGTGGTTCCTCAAAAAATTAACAATAAAGAGTTACCTTATGACCCAGCAATCCCTCTTCTGGATATCTAACTGAAAAATTTGAAAACAGTTATTTGTAAAGATATATGTACCGCTACATGCATATTGCAATCAAGACCTGGGAACAGCCAAAGTGCCCTTCTGATGACCACATAAAGGCGTGGTACATACACATCCAGTGGGATACTACTACTCAGCCATAAGATGAAATACTGTCACTTGTGACAGCATGGATAGATCTGAGAATGTCATGCTAATTGAAGTAAGTCAGATAGAAAAAAATAAAGAACCATATGATTTCACTCATATGTGGGATACAAAACTGAAAGCAACTAATTAACAAAGACAGAAAATAGTATGGTGGTTACCAGACGGACAGAAGGATGAGGGAGGTAGAAAAAGGGGTAGGGCATCACCACGTGGTGATGGAAGGAGACTTGACTTTGCATGGTGAACACACAATGTGATATAGAGATGATGTATTACAGAATTGTACACTTGAAACCTATGTAATTTTATTACCCAATATCACTCTGATAAATTTAATAAATTTTTTAAAAGAAGGCAATTTCATATATAAAGAACTCAATTTGTTAAGAGGACTTAATTCTAGCTCTGGCTGGTTGGCTCGGTTGGTTGGTCATCATCCTGCAAAGAGAAAAGTCACCATTCAATTCCCAGTTGGGGCACATGCCTGGGTTGCAAGTTCGGTCCCAAGGCTGGGGCACGTATGAAAAGCAACCAAGTGGTGTTTCTCTCTCACATTGATGTTTCTCTCCCTCTCTTTCTCCCTCTCTATCCCTCTCTCTAAAATCAAAATAATTAAAAATTTAAGAAAAAATGACAATTCTAAATGTTTATGAATCTAGTAATAGCTTGAAAATACATGAAACAAAATGTGATCTGATAGAGCTGTAAAATGAAACAGGCAAATCCACAACTGTAAGAGATTTTAACAGCCCTCTCTGAATAAATAACCATTATATAGTTATATCACCCATGAACCGAGCATATGTCCTGAAAAATCACATTAACATTCCCAATGAAAATATCAACATTTGTCATAGTTTAGATGAAAAGACTAGATAACAATGAAGCATCATTTGGCAGGGTTACCACCCCACGTTGGCCACCGTCTCTATCCAAGTAGGCTGTTTCACCCATCACACCTCCCTCCTGTATGGGACTACACGATAAAAATAATCTGCTTTAAATTAAGAAAGCCAAAAAAGAATGTGCTATGGGCGACACAGGGAAAGGGTGGAAGCCTGACCCCGAGCGTGTGAGCCTGAGCCAGGACACGGAAGAGTCCAAACGGAGGGGGGAGGACGAAGAATGAAGACCCGTCGCAGGGTGTAGACCTCAGAGGGGTAAGGATGGCGTTTCCATGGTAGTAGTGGGACAGCAGCAGCAGCAGGAGATTATTACATACAAAAGGAATTGAGCTCGAGAGTAAATACACTGAAGATGATGGGAAGCTGGGTTTCTCACTTTTGGAAAAGGGAGTCACAAATACAGAGAGAAAACGAAAATGAACCTGAGGCATTGAACTGAAATCGAAGCCATCTCTGTGAACTCATGGTTTTGCCATAGATAGTACATAGGTAAGTAGGCAGGCAGAGAGGTAAGTAGACAGACAGATGATGTAAACATACAGATGAGTGTGCATGCTTGCACATATCTCCTAGCTCTCTCCACTGAAGCCCTGGGGGCAGTCACACCCCAGCTGCAAATAACACACATAGACCCAGATCTCAGTTTCTAAAAAACAGTTCTTTACTAAAAGAAGCCAAAGCTCCTTAGAGGAATGACTAATTCGAATGTACGGACAGAGGAACTATATGGAACACGTTGTTCCAGAAAGTAAGGAAGTACTTAAAGAGTGATGAAAACAGGTTATGAGAAAACAGAAGCTAACTTGAAAAGCTTCCCATGGCCAAACCTGGAATAATTTGAATATCAAAATAAATAATCATAGTAACAGATTATACCACCTATTGTAAAACAGGAATCCATGAATGTAGACTGATAAAATAAATGAAGAAAAGGAAGCTTTTCCTGACAGAATGTCAACTGGCAAGTATAGAAAAGATGACTGAATGAGAAAATAACCATCTGACAACCATCATTTTAATAATTAATTCAGTCAGGAAATATCAATATACGTTAAAACTAATAGGTGGAAATTTGATGAGAAATATTTACATAATCTAAAAACACCTCCCCACAAAATACAGATTGCAAAGTTAAAAAGAGTAACTTTACAGAGGAAAAACTTGACAGACATCACTCTAATCTAAAGTAGTCACAGGTCACAGTTAACATAACTAGTAATAGTACAAATTAACATTGAGTACCACTTGGTAGGATGGAAGAACACAACATCACTTGTACAATTTCCCTTCCAAAAAATATATAAACTGAATCTCTTTGTGAGGAAACATCAAACAAACCAAAAGTGAAAAACATTACCCAAATTAATGGCCTAAAATCATTGAAATGCCAAGGTCACAAAAGTCAAGGAAATA
>PVJI01028584.1:0-16348 GCA_004026765.1 Micronycteris hirsuta
CCCCCTTTGTCGAAGATTAATTGCCCGTAGAGACTCGGGTTTATTTCTGGGCTCTCTATTCTGTTCCATTGGTCTATCTGTCTGTTTTTATGCCAGTACCAGGCTGTTTTGATTATAGTGGCCTTGTAATATAGTTTGATATCAGGAATTGTGATCCCTCCTGCTTTGCTCTTCTTTCTCAAAATTGCAGCTGATATTCCGTAAGGTTTCTTTTGAGAAATCAGCTCTGAAAGTCTTATGGGCATTCCTTTGTAAGTAACTCTCTCCTTTCCCCTTGCTGCTTTTAAGATTTTCTCTTTATCTTTAATCTTGGGTAACTTAATTATGATGTGCCTTGGTGTGTTCCTCCTTGGGTCCAATTTCTTTGGGACTCTCTGAGATTCCTGGACTTCCTGGAAGTCTATTTCCTTTGCCAGATTGGGGAAGTTTTTCTTCATTGTTTGTTCAAATAAGTTTTCGATTTTTTTCTCCCTTTTCTCCTTATGGCACCCCCATAATTTGGACATTAGAATGTTTAAATTTGTCCCAGAGGTTCTGGAGCCTCTCCTCATTTTTGAATTCTTGTTTCTTCATTCTGTTCTGGTTTGATGCTTATTTCTTCCTTTTGTTCTAAATTGTAGATTTGAGTCCTGGTTTCCTTCCATCATTGTTGGTTCCCTGTATATTTTGCTTTATTTCAGTTTGTGTATATTTCATTTCTTCCTTCGCTTTGTGACCAAGCTCAATCAATTCTGTGAGCATCCTGATTACCAGTGTTTTGAACTCTGCATCAGGTAGGTTTTCTATCTCCTTGTCGCTTAGCTCTTTTTCTGGAGTTGTGATCTGCTCTTTCATTTGGGCCATATTTCTCTGTCTCAGTGCACCTGTTGTGTGGTAGGGTTGGAGCCTTAGGTATTTTCCAGGAGGGGCAACCTCCTGGATTTATTCCTTGATCTCATTGTTGACCCATTCATTGTTTAAAAACATGTTTTTTTAGCTTCCATGTCTTTGTGTGTATTCAGTGTTCTTATTGTGATTGATTTCTGGTTTAATAGCACTGTGGTCAGAGGAGAAGATGCTTGATATGATTTCAATTTTCTTAAATTTATTGAGACCTGTTTTGTGTCCTAACATGTGGTCTATCCTAGAAAATCTTTATTGTGCACTTGAAAAGTATGTATATTCTGCTGCTTTGGGACAAATGCTCTGAAGATACCAATTAAATCCATTTGATCTAGTGTGTCATTTAAGCCCACTGTCTCCTTGTTCATTTTCTCTCTGGTAGATCTATCCATTGAAGTCAGTGGTGTGTTAAAAATCTCCTACTATGACTGTATTTCTGTTAATCTCTCCTTTTATGTCCATTAAGATTTGTTTTACATGTTCAGGTGCTCCTATTTTGGGTGCATAAATGTTTATTAGGGTTATATACTGTTTTTGGATTATTCCTTTTTTCATTATGTAGTGTCCTACTTTGTCTCTTACTATAGCCTTGGTTTAAAAGTGTATTTTGTGGGATATAAGTACAGCTACCCCAGCTTTTTTTCTTTTCCATTTGCATGAAATATCTTTTCCCATCCATTTACTTTTAGTCTGTGTGTATCTTTTGATCTGAGATGGCTCTCTTGGAAGCAGGATGTAGCTGGGTCTTTTTTTCTTATCCATTAAGCTACCCTCTGTCTTTTAGTTGGAGCATTTAAGCCACTTGCATTTAAGGTGATTATTATTATTATTTTAAAAAAGATTTTATTTATTTATTTATTTATTTATTTATTTATTTATTTATTTAAGAGAGAGTGGAAGGGAGAGAGAAAGAGAGGAAGAGATATTTCAATGTGTGGTTGCCCTTCATGTGCTCCCTACTGGGGAGCTGGCCCACAACCCAAGCATGTGCCCTGACTGGGAATCGAACAAGTGACCCTTTGGTTTGCAGGCCATCACTGAATCCACTGAGCCACACCAGCCTGGGCTAAGTTGAGTATTGAGAGATATGTATGTAGTGCCATTTTATCGTTAGACTGTTTTCTCTCTTTTTTCCCTTTCTCTTTTTCTTCTTAAAGCAAGCCTTTCATCTTTTGTTGCAGTACTGGTTTTGTGTTAAAAATCTCCTTTAACTGGTTTTTTTTTTCTGTGAAGCTCCTTATTTCTCCTTAAATTTTAAATGATAGCTTTGCTGGGTAAAGTAACCATGGTTATAGGTCTTTGGTTTTTATCATCTTGAATATTTCATGTCAGTCCCTTCTGGACTGAAACATTTCTTTTGAGAAATCATATGACAGTCCTATTGGTGTTCCTTTGTATGTAACTACCTGCTTTTCTCAGGCAGCTTTTAGGATTTTTTTCTTGTCTTTAAGGCTTGTCATTTAATTATAATGCGTCTTGTGTAGCCCTCCGTGTGTCCAACTTTTGGGGGACTCTCTGAGCATTCTGGAGTTGTGTGTCTATTTACTTCACCAGATTAGGGGTGTTTTCAGTCATCATTTCTTCAAATAGGTTCTTGATCTCTTGCTCACTCTCTCTTCTCCTTCTGGTATTCCCATGATGTAGATGTTGTTACACTTCATGTAGTCCCTAATGTTTCTTAAGCTCTCTTCATTATTTTTATTTTTTTTTCTTTTTGTTGCTCTGCCTAGGTGTTTTTTTCTACCTTGTTTTCCAAATCACTTATGCTATACTCTGCTTCATCTAACGTACTGTTTATTCCTTCCAGCGTATTATTTTTCTCAGATATTGCATTCTCTATTTCCGACTGATCCTTTTTTATGGTTTCTATGTCTTTTTTAATGCTGTAGTGTATCCTTATAATCATTACTCTAAACTCTCTATCTGATAAACTGCTTGCCTCCATTTCTTCTAGTTCTTCTGGATAATTCTCTTGTTCTTTCATTTAGGGCCTGTTTCTTTGTCTTCCCCTTTTTGCTGCTTCCTTGTATTTTTCCCCTTAGATGTTAAACTAATCAGCTTTCAAATTGATTGTCATTAATCTAATCAATCTGTAAAGAGCAATCAGGTTTACACACCACAGGGTGGGGCAGAGTAATTCTTATCGACAGGGTGGTTGTTTCTCCTGAGGCTGATGACATTCAGAGAGGAGTGCTCTGCCTGAGAGAGATGGCTCCTGTAGTATGGGGAATGACTCAGCACAGAAATCCTGGCAACTGTTCCCTCAGTTATTTTCCCAGAGCCACAAACCCCAGGCTGTCCTTAAGCTTGTCTAGTCCACTCTGCCTTCCTTTTCTGGCACACAGGGTAAGTGGCTGCAAATGAAATTTTGTGCTTTGGTCCTTTAAAACACTTTCTGTGTCTCTAGCTGTCTCTCCCTGGAAGGCAGAACCCCTGCTGCTTTCCAGAACTGGATGTTATCTGGGTTCCTTTCTGGCTCTGGTGCTGTAGGTTGGGGAGCCCATCTTGGGGTGTTGGCCCTACACTTCTCAGGGGGATCCTCCTGATGCTGAAATATCCACCAGGATCTTCAGCTGCCACCCTTGGAAACCCAGCCAGTCCACTAGTGTCTCCTCTGTAACCCCCTACCAGTCACAATTTAGTTGTTATTCCAGATTGGTCTTGGGAGGAGGTTAGTGTAGCTTCCACTTCTTCCTATGCCATCTGAATCTTCTCTCAGAAGTCCTATAATTTTAGAACCTAAAAGAATCGCTCTAGATTTACTTGTTTATATACGTGTCCATGCTTCCCTTCAAAACTGAGCTTAGGGTAGGCTATCTGTTTGATATACTTCTATAATCCCAGTAATTCCCTGCACTCAAATTGATGAATGAATGAGTCATTCATTCTAGCAGAAGAATGAGTGAGTTATCCCCTCATTTTACAGATGTGGAATCTGAGTACCAGAAAAGCTCTGTGAGTTTCCCAAGATCACACTCCTATTTAGAAGCAGAGCTGGGCATGGAACTGAGGTTATGGTTTCATGCTGCTTTTCTTCATCATCATTAACTGGACCAATCACCTCTCAACACAGGATATTCTTGATGTGTGGTTGAAGGTTCTGATTATTTGAGAAGGTACAGAATGTTCCTGGAGAAATTTTCTCTATTTCTCAAAATTCTTAACCACCTTCTAGATGCATAAAGAACTCTTGAGATTCTCTTTTAAAATTTGGGGCATGGAATGCCAGTACTCCATGTGGCTATTTGCCTATGAGAAGGCTAATATGGCCCCTGAAGTCTCCTGTGCAATTTTTGTTAATCAAGTTTAAACAAATTTCCAAACATTTCTTTTCCTTAATTACTCATGACTGGTATGTCATCTATAAATTCATCTAAGCCTTTATTTGTGTGTGTGTGTGTGTGTGTGTGTGTGTGTGTGTGTGTGTGTGTGAAGCGATATTTATGTTTTCAGTCTAATCCACTATTTGGTATAATGAGTTCCATATGTTTCATTTTCTACCTGCTGTGACAAGTACGACTTCCTTTATTTGTCCTAATCTCACCTCTATGGGCTGGTAACACACATTCACATATGCATACATGTGATTTAGGAGGAAAATGACCCCACTATTAATTATCTTTGTTTACAAGCATATTAAAAACTCAAGTGAAAGGAAGCTGAAGTTGTGCAAGTGAAAAGGAACACAGTGGCAGATAATTATCCCAAAGAGAAAAATGTAAATCCTTGACAAAACTGAGGCCCATAACTCAGAAGTCGATGGAAATATGTGAGAGGCCTGCTATAGAGTCAGTGCCTGGCCATGCACTGCCTGCCTGCAGTGCAGTTAAAGCACTCTCTGAAAGTTCGGTGTGGCCCAGGGAACATAACCTGTCAGCCTCCTCACCTGACATGATCTTAATTAGCCTCTTTTCTACTGCCGAGAAAGCCTGCTGAGGCAGTTAGCACAAGAGAATTAATCAGATCCTTTGTGGAGTTGACAAAGCAGGACAGCAGCAGGCACTGGCAACTTATTGATTGGAAAGGATCCAGGAAGACCAGGGAGTGATGTAGTCTCTATTTGTGGCCCTTCTTTTCACCTGAATGAAGATGCTCCACAGGGACTATAGGGGGAGGGGAAGGTGGGGCTCTGTGAGATATGCTCTACCTTAACCTCTGCCCCTCTCTTCTCCCCAGTCATATTCTGTCTTCCTTCTGGTCAATACACTTTTGTGCTAAGGCATCATGTGTAGCCATACTGATGCAAAACAATGTGTTTGACTGCAAGAGAGAGGGAGAAAGCACTGTTGGTTTTGTTGCAAATTGCACTTTTTCTACAGAATTAGATGGGAAAATGGAATTTTGCCAGCATTTCCCTCCTTCCCTTTGTTTGATGCCTATTTTCAACAGCTCTGTAATTGCTTTTTATTTAGTAAAAAGAACGTTGTTGTTTTTTTTTTTTTTGGTTTTTCTTTTAATTGTGTTTCTTGCCCTGAGCTCTGACATTTGTTGATAGGAATGCCATGTTGTTTTGGTTGTAGATACCAACTTGGCCTTAGCAATTGAGGCAAGATCACTACTAAGGGAGGAAGTTGGGTGTTGAGCTCAGAAAAAATTGCAAATTATTCCATGTAGCCTTCCCTGATAATTCCAGCATGCTTATTTTGAAGTCTTTATTATTTGAACTCCCACAGTATGTCAAATCTGTACTACACAACCTAGCTCTTGCCTTATGCTTTTTTTGTGATTATTTTTGCTTTGTGAGCATTAATCGTATCCTCTCTCTGACCATAATGTAAGTTTTTATAAACCAAAGGCTCTACTTCATGTTGAACATAGCTCTTAACACCAGTCTACACACAATAAGAGATACTCAATAAAAGATAGATTGGTTAATTGACAGCTCCTTGAGGAATTTCTGTCACCATTTGTCCTTTGACTCTGCTGCCATCTTGGCACTATTAATATTTTAGTCCAGATAATTCTTTGATAGGGAGCAGGTACTGTCCTGTGCACTATAGGATGCTTAGCAATATTCCTGGATTCTATCCCTTACTAAAATGTCCCCAGACATAGTCAAATATTCCCTGCAGGGGGAAAAACCAACCTCCCTTCCCTTTGAGGGCCACTGTTTTATAATGATAATAAAATATTGAGATAAAATTATTGAGCACTTTACTGTGTTCAGCTGGTGCTAAAGTCATTACATGCATTCTTTTGTTTTATTTCCACAACAGTACTGCCCTGGCTTTAATTATTGTTAAAGGTATTTCTGGGGATAAATCTCAAAGTCATAATTGTAGGTCTACACCACAGTCTGTCCCTTTCCAAAGGAACATTCATAAGAGCCTTCTCAAAGACTTCTAAGGCTCAACTCTGAATTTATGGAATACATTAGCTAACACTTAATGGTGTAAAGACCACTCATTCACTGAAAAATAGATATTCAGCTTAGTGAGAGTTAATTCCTCAAGGAGCTCTGATGAAAAGCAATGAAAGGTTAGAGTAAAAGCAAACATGCAAGCTGTCACCTCCTTTTTTCAGAGATAAGAATACCATTCCAACTGGCTAATGCATAGAAAGGGGGTTTAAAAATCTATTTATTTTGCTCATTTGATGGCATTTTAGCTCAAGAAGCAGAATTTCTAGCTAGCCCACTGAAGTGTCCTTTCTACCCTACATCCAGACCAGCTGTCTTGCAAACAATGCTATTGGTCACAAGAGGGACAGGACAAAGAAAGAAGCATAAATCAATGCAAATCTGTCCTTCTGTGGGGGAGGGTGACTACATAAAGCATATCTCCTGCCAGTGACACCATCTCTAAATATGAAGGACAACTCAAGGAAGAAAATTTGAATTTTAGCATAACGTGTCTCTGGAGAAGAATGTACGTCTCCGGTTGTGAAGACAATTCAACCTTGAATTCACTGCCACCAAGGAGTTAACAATACATTAAAATTAGTCATGTCATTTGATGAAGAAATAGTCTACTTATAGAAAATACCTTTATAGGCAGACTGCCTTTCTGAATCTGAGCTGGAAATATTACAGTAAACAGGATTTAATCACAGCAAAGCTTTTTTTCAGCTTTGCGTGACAGCTGTAAAATATGACAATATTTATTAATAGTCGCTGCAGTCTAATCTGCAGCATTGGAGAGCTACAGCAAAATATGTTAAGCTACTGAGAAAACAATTTCCACAGTAACTAATATTCAGCTTTTGAAAGGGTAGTTTAACGTCTTGCAATTTTTCCCCCCTACTGATGATCCAACCCCAGGAACAAGCTATGAAGCTAATAACCTTTGTGGAGAGGAAGTGTTTAAATGATAATTTATTTTGAGAGCTGACAACAAATTGCTCAGCACTCTCTCTCTTTATGCCCCAAAGCAGTTAAGGATGTGCAAATCGAAGTATTAAAAAAATGACAGCTTCAGTATTTTCATTTTCAATGAAATTCTCATTACAGACATATGTACAGTCTTTTATTCACAATCCAGCCCAAATAGTCATTCACTATTATTACTGTGCAGGCTCTCAAGATGCTCTCATAGTTGAAGACTCATCACAATAGATTAAGCAGGCTGCAGAAACTACCAAATGTCTCAGATACTGTCAACCTTGATTATTGGTGCTTAAACAAGGGAATTTAGTACCTGTCTCTCACAGAATAATGTACTCTCTGGGCCATCCTAATTTATTCAGATGTAAAAAAGTATCTTGAATTTCAATAAAAACTCTTGGCTTCACTTTTTCCAGAAGGCAAATGGACATGACTAGAATTGGAACCATCCGTTACCGTCATACCTCCTTTAATCAGTTCTTAAAGTGGACTAGAAAAAAATTCACTGATAGTCTGTCTTTTTTTTTGACATCAAGGTACCTGCTGCTTTCCTTTAAAGTTCTTGACATGCAGCCATGGTAAAGCCTATTACTGGTCTCTCCTTGTTTTCTATTTGTCCAACCAAAATAGCTCCTTAGTGATTAGGGCCTGCAGGTTAAGATCTCTCCATGCTCTGGAAATGGTCTCTGCTCCAGAGAGGAATCTATGAGTTCCCTTCTTCTCAGAGTCAGGTCCCCACCACAGCACTCCATGAGAGTGAACAATGGACAAACTCACCTGTCTAGCTGCATTTAGTACCTTTGCTACTCATCTTCCCCTTGATCTGGAGTTTTGATTTGCTTCCTGTATGGATCCCTGGGACTCTGAAACCACAAGCTCTTGTGTTCATTTGTGGACATCAGACTTTAAAAAAGGAATTGACAACTTGAGTGCATCCACAGAAAGACAATTAAGATAGTGAGGGTCTAGGTACTAGGTCCTTTGAAAAATGGTTGAAGGAGAGACTAGGGGAAGAAGTAATGGCAGTTTCAAATGTTATAAGTATGGGAGGCAACATGTCAGCCCAGTGAACAGTATGAATATACTATGAAATGGGGCAGACCTGGGTTGAAATCCTGGTTTCATTATTTTGACACACTAATCTTTTTGACCATAGGAGCCATCATTTAACCTTTTTATGCCTTGGTTTTCTCAGTTGTAAAGATTCAGGGATGCCATGAGGATTAAATGTGACAATCCATAAACTCTGTGTCTAGTGTGTAATAAGTGCTTAAGAAGTAGCAGCTGCTGTTATTCAACTAAGTTGATAAAATGATGACAATAAGAGGGATTTGTTGATTTATGCCACCGATTGGAATTTGGATGTGTATGTGTGTGTGTGTTTTGCATGTGTTTGTAGAAAGGGAAAAGGAGTGAGCATCGAGGGAGGGAGGGTGAGAGAAAGACAGAGAGAAACGGAGACACAGGGAGAGATTCTGTGCCTTATTTGGGAAACTAAAACTGGATGGAAGGAACAAGGCTAGGTTATGTAAGTAGGTGGTAAATGACAACATGCAGGAAGATGTGAGGAATTGAAGCTCTGCTTGTTTCTCAGTAAAGTTAAAGTCCAGCCAATCTGAAAAAATTAACAGTCTTCTGAGGACAGGCCTTATTTTATTCATCTTGAGGAATTTATTTACTTCTTATTCCATTTGGGATCTTCCAACATTTTTCCACCTTCCTAGCTATCTGGCAATGCTTTAATATTTTTACAAGGTGCTGGCTTCAATGAATGAAAATGTCATTGATGGACAGGGGGACAGTTGAGTTAAAATTAAATTTTTTCTAGGCCTCTGAGATAAATTACTATTCCAGTAGCAGGATTGTTAACTCTTCAAAAGCAGGACCTAATTCTGCTTCTCTTAAACATTTCCAGTGGCCTAGCACAAGTTAACACTAGAAGCCCAATAACTGCTTGTTGATTGACAGACTACTTGTTGCCACCACCCATTTTCCTGACAAAACCTTCTAGAGCAGATCGAAAGGTCTGTTAGAAGTCTGTTGACTTTCAGTTACTTAGGAACTGAGTAGGGAGTTTCAAGTTGAGAATGGGAAACAGCAGGAGTTTATTGAACACTGGCAAGAAGATAGGGACTAGTTGCCTCAAAGGGCACTTAGAGCTATTATCTCATTATATAAGCTAAGAGCCACAGCCTGGGCCAGATTCTTTCATCTCTGTGGGCTGTGCCCATTGAAGCCAAAGATAGTTGTCAGGTGCACGAGAGAGTCTGGCTGCAGTTCCCAAGTATGTTGCTGTTCAGGGGGAAATATGAGCACCACAGAGAACTAGGCCACTTGTACCCAAAAGATAGGTCTAATAGAAAATTGGAAGAGGTGGCCACCTCCCTGGCATGGTTTTAGGACTTTCTATATAGGAACTTATGTGAGCAAGGGACCTCCAAACTGGATTCTTGGTGCCTGGAATCCTAGAATTAATGGCCACATTTAGATCAGAATTTTATTTCACAGAAGGTCTTTACATGAATTGAAATTTCTCCCTTGGATGCACTAACATATCAAGTCAATAATTGACATAAAGAAATTAGTGTGAGTAACTTGGTCAGCTAAACTGTTGTCACTAGCAGAGAAATACTATTAATTAGTGGAGCCAAAAATGTAGGACAAGAAAGTTTTGATGGAGGTGTAAAGGCAAGTTGGGTTAGAGATGTCAAGGCTTTGCTTGTGCTAGGCAGGGCAGGTATCAACAAGTGCAATAGTGAGGAGCCCTGGGTCAATAAAAATGGGGTGTCAATAAAGAGGAGAGGGGACATCCAAGATGGTGGAGGAGTAAGTGAAGCTACACAAACCTTCTCCAGGAACAACCTGGAATTACAACTTAATTGTAGAGAAATCACCTTGAAGAGCCAACTGAACAGTAGCTGGAGGGAAGCTTTATAACCAAGGACAGATAAAAGAAAACACTTCACCAAAACGAAACTGGTAGGGAGTGTGGAGGAGGTACAAGAGGGCTGGCTGAGCTCGCACGGGTGGCAGCTGAAGATCCTGAGGGATATTTTAGTGGCCAGGGGATCCCCCTGAAAAATAGGGGTCCAAAAGCCCAAGCTGGGCTCTGGAGTTTACAACACCAAAGCTGGAAAGGAACCCAGGTAACATCCAGCTCTGAAAAGCAGCAGGGGTTCTGTCTGTCAGGGAGAGACAGCTGGACGCACAAAGAGCCTCTTAAAAGGCCAAAACACAAAATTCCTTTGCAGCCACTTACCCTGGTCTCTGGCAGAGGGAGGGCAGAGTGGACTAAGGATGCTTGAGGACAGGCAGGGGTTTGTGGCTCTGGGGAGAGAACTGAAGGAACAGCCACCAGATTTCTTGTGCTATCTTTCCCCACACTGCAGAGGACATCTTAGGCAGAGCAGTGCCCTCCAAGTGGCATTAGCCTGAGGGGAAGTAATACCCCTGCCAGCAGGAATTACTTTGCCTCACTCTGTGGTGCTTAAGCCAGGCTGTGTTGCTGAATTACAGCTTGAGGCTATTATTACTGATCAGTTTAACAACTAAACCAGAAAAGACAAAGAAACAACCAAAATGGGAAGACAAAGAAACAGACCCCAAACGAAAGAACAAGAGAATTCTCCAGCAGAAGAACTAAATGAAATGGAGGAAAGCATTGTATCAGATACAGAGTTTAGAGTAATGACTATAAAGATATTCAATAGCATGAAAAAAGACATAGAAGCCATAAAAAAGACCAGTCAGAAATAAAGACTACAATATCTGAAATAAATAATACACTGGAAAGAATAAACAGTAGGTTAGATGAAGCAGAGGATTGTATCAGTGATTTGGAAAACAAGGTAGAAAAAAAGACACCCAGGAAAAGACACAAGTCCAGGAAGCTCAGAAAGTCCCAAACAAGTTGGATCCAAAGAAGCCTTCACCAGAACACACCATAATTAAAATGACAAGGCTTAAAGTTAAGAATTCTAAAGGCTGCATGAGAAAAACAGGTAGTTACATACAAGAGAGCATGAATAGGAGTCATCTGATTTCTCAACAGAAACATTCCAGGCCAGAAGGGAGTGGCATGAAATATTCAAGGTGATGAAAAGCAAGGACTTACAACCAAGGCAACTTTACCCAGCAAGGCTATCATTTAAAATTGAAGGAGAAATAAGGAGCTCCCCAGGCAAAAAAAAGTTAAAGGAGGTTGTTAACACAAAACCAGTACTGCTTGCTTTAAGAAGAAGAAGAAGAAAAAGAGAAAGAAAAAAGAACAGGAAAATTGTTTAACAATAAAATGTCACTAAATACATAGCTATCGATAATCACCTTAAATGTAAATGCCTTAAATGCTCCAACCAAAGGACAGAGGGTAGCTGAATGGATAAGAGAACAAGACCCATATATATACTGCCTCAAAGAGACCCATTTCAGATTGAAAGATACACACAGACAAAAAATAAGGGGATGGAAAAAGATACTTCTGCAAATGGATAGGAAAAAAAGACTGGGGTAGCAGTACTTAAATCCCACAAAATAAACTGTAAAACCAAGGCTTTAGTAAGAGACAAAGTAGGACACTACATAATGGTAAAGGGAACAATCCAACAAGAGGATATAACCCTAATAATCACTTATGTATCCAACATAGGGGCATATAAATATGTAAAGCAAATGATGGACATAAAAAGAATGAGCAATAGAAATACAGTCATAGTTGGAGATTTTAACATCCCATTGACTTCAATGGATAAGTCTGCCAGAAAGAAAATCAACAAGGAGACAGCAGCCTTAAATGACACACTAGATCAAATGGATTTATTTGGTATCTCCAGAGCAGTTTGTCCCAAAGCAGCAGAATATACATACTTTTCAAGTGCACAATGAAGGTTTTCTAGGATAGACCACATGTTAGGACACAAAACAGGTTTCAATAAATTTAAGAAAATTGAAATCATATCAAGCATCTTCTCTATACAATGCTATGAAACTGGAAATTAATCACAAGAACACTGAAAAACATGCAAATACATGGAAGCTAAAAAACATGTTTTTAAACAATGAATGGGTCAACAATGAGATCAAGGAATAAATCCAAAGATATCTTGAAACAAATGAAAATGAGGAGACAACACTCCAAAATCGGTGGGTCACTGGGAAAGCAATCCTAAGAGGGAAATTCATAGCATTGCAGGTCTATCTCAGAAAAGAGAAAAAGAAAAAGCTCAATTAAACAATCTAACTTCTCACTTAAAGGAACTTAAAAAGGAACAACAAAGCCCAAAGTGAGTAGAACTAAGGAAATAATGAAGACCAGAGGAGAAATTAACGAAATGGAGTCTCAAAGAGGATACAAAAGATCAGTGAATCCAAGAACTGGTTCTCTGAAAAGATAAACAAGATTAACAAACCTTTAATCAGACTCATCAAGAAAAAAAAGAGAGAGGACCCAAATAAACAAAATGAGAAATGAAGGAGGACAAATGACACTGACACCAAAGAAATAAAAAGGATGGTAAGAAAATATTATGAACAACTATATGTCAAAACACTGGATAACCCCGATGAAATGGAAATACCTAGAAACATACAATCTTCCAAAAGTAAATTAGGAAGAATCAGAGAATATGAATAGACAGATTGCACCTACTAAAATTGAAGCAGTTATAAAAAAACTCCCAATAAACAAAAGCCCTGGACTAGATGGCTTCATAGGTGAATTTCACCAAACAGTCCGAGAAGAACTAACACCTCTCTTTCTCAAGCTATTTCATTAAATTCAAGAGGATGGAAGGCTCCCAAATTCATTTTACAAGGCCATCATTATTCTAATTGCAAAACGAGATAAAGGCACTACAAAAGAAAGAAAATTAAAGGCCAATATACCTGATGTACATAGATGCTAAAATCTTCAACAAGATATTAACAAACTGAATGCAGCAATGCATCAAAAAGATCGGACACCTTGACCAAGTGGGATTTATTCTGGGAGTGCAAGGATGGTACAACATTCACAGATCCATAAATGAGATACATCACATAAACAAAATGAAGGATTTAAACAATATGATCATATCAATAGGTGCAGAAAAAGCATTTGATAAAATCCAGCACCCATTTATGCTAAAAAGTCTCACCAAAGTGGAAGTAGAGGAAACATATGGAAACATAATAAAGGCCATATATAACAAACCCACTGTCAGCATTATACTCAATGGGAAAAACTACAAGCATTACCCTTAAGTTCAGGAAGAAGACAGGGATGTCCACTTTCACTTCTCTTATTCAACATAGTATGGAAGTCCTAGCCACAGCAATCAGACAAGAAGAAATAAAAGGCATCCAAATTGGAAAGGAGTAGTAAAATTGTCATTATTTGCAGATGGCATGTTACTGTACATAGAGAACCCCAAAGATTCCATAAAAAACTATTGGAACTAATAAATGCATTCAGCAAAGTAGCAGGATACAAAATTAATATCCAGAAATCAGTTGCATTTTTATATACCTATAATGAACTAACAGAAAGGGAAATTAAGAAAACAATCCCATTCACAATTGCTTCAAAAAGAATAAAACACTTAGGAATAAACCTAACCAAGGATGTAAATGGCCTGTACTCATAAAATTATAAGACACTGAAGAAAGAAATCGAGGAACATACAAATAATTGGAAGTATATACTGCGTTCATGAAGGGAAGAATTAACGTCATTAAAATGTCCATACTACCTATATCAGTCCACAGATTAAATGCAATCCTATCAAGATTCAAATGACATATCTCACAAATCTAGAATAAATATTTCAAAAATTTATATGGAACCACCGAAGGCCCCACACAGCAATAGTGATCCTGAGCAAGAAGAACAAAGTGGAGGAATCAAGCTACCTAATATCAGACTACACCAGAAGGCCATAGTAATGAAAACAACATGGTAACGTCATAAAAACAGATACATAGATGAATGGAACAGAATAGAAAGCCGAGAAATAAGAGAAATAAACCCACACATTTATAGTCACTAAATATTTGACAGAAGAAGCAAGCACATACAGTGGGCTAATGATAGTCTATTCAATAAATAGTGTTGGGAAACTTGGACAAATATGCACAGAAAAGTGAAACTTTCTTACACCACACACAGGAATAAATTCAAAATGGATCAAAGACAACTGTTAGACCCTAAACCATAAAAATTGTAGAAAAAAACATAGCAAAATCACATACATTGCTCATAACAATATTTAAAAAAAATTTAGATTTTTACTTATTTTTAGAGAGAGAGGAAGGGAAGGAGAAAGAGAGAGAGAGAAACATCAATGTGTGGTTGCCTCTCATGTACCCCCACTGGGGACCTGGCCCACAACCGAGGCATGTGCCCTGACTGGGAATGGATCTGGCTACTCTTTGGTTTGCAGGTCCATGCTCAATCCACTGAGCTAAACCAGCCACAGTACCTCTAACAATATTTTATTGCATATATACCCCCAGGCAAGGGAAATAAAAGACAAAATAAACAAATGGGACCACAACAAACTAAAAAGTTTTTGCACAGCAAAGGAAATTGTCAATAAAATAAAAAGGCAACCCACAGACTGGGAGAACATATTTGCTGATACATCTGATAAGAGGTAAATATCCATAATTTATAAAGTACTTACAAAACTCAACACCAAAAAAGGAAACACAACCCAATTAAAAAACAGGCAAAGACCCTGAATAGACACTTCTCCAAAGCAAAAATACAGATGGTCAATAGACATATGAAAAAATGCTCAACATCACTAATCATCAGATAAATTCAAATTAAAACTGCGATGAGATATCATTTCACACCTGCTAGAATGCCTATCATCAATAAGTCAAAAAACAAGTGCTGGCGAGAATGTGTAGAAATGGAAACCCTTTTGAACTGTTTGTGGGAATGGAGACTGGTGCAGCCACTGTGAAAAGCAGTATAGAGATACCTCAAAAAATTAAAAATGGACTTCCAGCCAAGATGGAGGCATAGGTAGATATACTGTGCCTCCTTGCACAACCAAAAGGTGGGCAACAACAAATTTAAAAACAAAAAACAACCAGAACTGACAGAAAATTGAACTATATGAAAGTCCAACAACCAAGGAGTTACAGAAGAAACATTCATCCAGACCAGTAGGAGGGGCACAGAAGGGTAGGTGGATGGGGAGGACTTGCGGCAAGGTGGCAGCTGGAATACCCAGGCAGGCATGGCAGCGGCTGGCAGACCAGGCCAGGGGGTGGCTGGTGGACCAGGCAGTCCCACATTTGTGTGCAGATAAATGGGGAGGAACAACTGGGGAGTGAGACAAATCCCACAACCCAGGGTTCCAGTGCAGGGAAATAAAGCCTCAAAACCTCTGACTGAAAAAAACCTGTGAGGATTGATGCGGCAGGAGAAACTCCCAGCCTCACAGAAGAGTTCATTGGAGAGATTCACAGGGTCCTAGTATGTAGATAAAACCACCCACCTGGGAATCAGCACCAGAAGGGCCCAATTTGCTTGTGAGTAGTGGAGGAAGTGACTGAAAGCCTGCATAGTGCTGAACAGCCACATTGTTCACTCTCAGGCCCCTCCCCCATGTACAGCACCACCACACACTGACAGGGTTGCCCTGCCCTGGTGAATAACTAAGGTTCCACCTCTTACTATGTAACAGGCACACCAAGACACAAAAGAATGGCCCAAATGAAAAAACAGATCAAAGCTCCAGAAAAAATACAATTAAGAGATGAAGATATAGCCAACCTATCAGATCCACAGTTCAAAATACTGGTAATCAGGATGCTCACAGAAATGGTTGAGTACGGTCGCCAAATTGAGGAAATACTGAAGGCTACGCAAAGTGAAATAAAGGAAAATATACAGGGATATATTCCCAGTAGTGGAATTGCTGGGTCAAAAGGCAATTCCATTTTCATTTTTCTGAGGAAGTTCCATACTGTTTTCCACAGTGGCTGCACCAGTCTGCATTCCCACCAACAGTGCAGTAGGGTTCCCTTTTCTCCACATCCCCTCCAACAGTTATCTGTTGCTTTGTTAATGATGGCCATTCTGACTGGTGTGAGGTGATATCTCATTGTGGTTTTAATTTGCATCTCTCTGATGGCTAATGATGTTGAGCATCT
>PVJI01028585.1:0-16346 GCA_004026765.1 Micronycteris hirsuta
GCAGTTAATTTTAGCACACTGAGCAGTTAAACAAAAACTATAACATACTAAGAACTCCGTTCTTATTCTTTTTCTGTCTGCTACTTAGTTACATTCAGCTTCTTTTCTACCTAACTGCTTTTACTTTGCACTTTGCCCAGTTCCAAGATGGCGGAACTCTCACATGGTCCCTTATCTAAGATGAATACTCAGGCAGGCTCAGCTCACCGAGCCCAGGGGCCTGCCCAAAGGACCCTGGAAGCTCTGAACCTTGGGAGGGGGCTAGCAATCATGAGCCTTATCAGCGGGCGCTGCCCAGAGGGAAAAGGGCAGGCGGCCGCGCTCTGGAGCCTATCATTCCCCCACCCTGAGCCCTGCTCCGAAGTGCACCCCCCCTTCCCCAGTGCAGCCGGGCCCGGTGCTATCCCCGAGGCACGCCTCTGCCCGCTGCCCGGGCGCTCGGCCCCCCTTTCCTCGGCTGCAGCTACCGCGGAAAACTCCCCGGTGCCCGGCAGCCGCGCTGGCTACCAGGGCACGCCCCCGCGGCTCCTACCCTAGTAATTTGCTGCTTTCATTTTTTCCCTGTAGACTCCAGCCCCCCTGCTGATTTTAGTAGGGGACTGAAACTTTTGAGTAGGAGGCTTATTTAACTTGATCCTGCTCTCCTACAACATGCTGTCCAAACAGATTCTTATTTATACAGCTTCTATACTAAATGTTTTCAAGACAGTTACCTTGAAGTTTCTCAGCAATGGTGCGGTCTCCGGGAGCCTCCCATGCTCCCTCTCATATGGCACAGACAAACAGAGGGAAGGGGAATCTTTCACACACCCAATCAAACTCCGTGAGCCATCCCGTGGAGTCACAGACACATTCATACTCCTTGCACTCTTCCCTGAGAGATTCTGACGGCCTGAGCTTAGCCCAGACACCCGGTTTCTGGTCCAGAGGTGATTAGCCTCTTCCTGGTCTCGGGGCTGGTCCCCAGGGCACTCTGATCCTGATTCTGATAGCGCGCCTCCCGAAAGGCGTGTGGCTCTTACCTCTCCGTCCCAGTCGGAACTGCTGTCGGTCCCAGCGGTCGTCACCCTGGCTGGCGGGGCCTAAGAAATCTCAGGGCACGTGCTCCCCCTCCTTGTCCAGGGTAGCGTCCGCTGCAAGCACCCGTCCTCGGCTGGGAGGCAATTGGCCCGTTTAGGTGAGGTCGCTTCCCGGTCAGGGAACCAAATGTTGCGGGAAAAGAAGCGACCAAACTCCTGATGAGAGGTATGAGTCACAGACCCTTTATTACGCATGCGGATCCTAGGGAGAAATCTCCAAATCCAGGGCCCTTTGGAGGTCGTAACTCCACGTCCCCGTAAGAGAGTACATAAAACTTGCTCAAATAGTTCCCGTTCTGTTGACAGGGAATTTCCCATTGTTATTTATTTATTTATTTATTTATTTATTTATTTATTTATTTACTCTCCGGCACCGCTCCCTGCTACTTTCGTTTTCACTTACCGGGCCCCCGTAGCAGCGGTCCTCTCAGGCTCCCGATATTCCCACGAAGCAGGACTCTTCGGGTCCCTTGTTCGGGCGCCACTCTGCTGCAGCGGGTTGCGGCACCCCTTCTTGCCTGCAAAGTCTCTTTTGAGAAATCAGCTGACAGTCTTATGGGAATTCCTTTGTAGGTAACTGTCTCCTTTTCTCTTGCTGCTTCTAAGATTCTCTCCTTATTTTTAATCTCGGGGAATGTATTATGATGTGTCTTGGTGTGTTCCTCTTTGGGTCCAACTTCTTTGGGACTCTCTGAGCTTCCTGGACTTCTTGAAAATCTATTTCCTTCACCAGCTTGGGGAAGTTCTCCTTCATTATTTGTTCAAATAAGTTTTCGATCCCTTGGTCTTCCTCTTCTTCTTCTGGCACCCCTATGACTCAGATGTTGGGACGTTTAAGGATGTCCTGGAGGTTCCTAAGCCTCTCCTCAGTTTTTTGAATTTTTATTTCATCATTCTTTTCTGGTTGGATGTTTTTTTCTTTCTGCTGGTCCACTCCATTGATTTGAGTCCCAGTTTCCTTCTCATCCCTTCTCATTTGTTCAAGTAATTGCGACAATTGCGACACTCTTCGAATCCTGTGAGCATCCTGATTACCAGTGCTTTGAACTGTGCATCTGATAGGTTGGCTATCTCTTCGTCACTTAGTTGTGTTTTTTCTGGAGCTTTGATGTGTTCTTTTATTTGGGCCATTTTCTTTCCTTGGTGCACCTGTTACTTTAAGGGGCAGAGCCTTAGGTATTCACCAGGGCAGGGTAACCCACGTTGTTGTGTTGTGACGCTATCTGTGGGGGTGGGGCCTGAGAGAACAATGGCGCTTGCTCTGTTCTCTGCACTTCCCCAGCTACCCACAAGCAAGTTGGGTCCTTCTTTGCTGGCTCCGGGGTGAGCGGGCGGGCCTGCACAGTTCCAAGTCCCTTTGGGTCTCCCCAACGAACTTTCCTGTGAGGCCGGGAGTTCCTCCCACTGCCATCTCAGCCCCCACAGGTGTTTTCAGTTGGTGGTTTGAGGCTTTATTTCCCTGTGTTGGTGGGCCGTGCGGTCTGTTGAGCTCCCCAGCTTTTCCTCCTGGTTTATCTGCACGAGAATGAGGGACCGCCCAGTCCACCAGTCTCAGCCCCCGTTTCGCCAAGTGCGCCTGCCGCGTTTTGGCCAGACGCGCCCGCCACAGGCCTCTCCAGGCAGCTGAAGCATTGCCGGTACCGCTCCACAAACCGCGTCTTGCCAAGTGCTCTCCACCCAGCTCCGCCCCGCTTACCAGTCTGATGAACATGTCTTCTTTAACTCCTTGGTTGTCGGACTTCCACTCAGTTCAGTTTTCTGTCAAATCTGGCTGTTTTTGTTTTTTAAATTGTTGCTTTTCCTCTTTTGGTTGTGCAAGGAGGCACAGTGTGTCTACCTACGCCTCCATCTTGGCCGGAAGTCCCTAGATTCTTGTCCTTCTTTTCCTCCAAAACCACAAGTAGACGAACTCTAGGAACAGTGTATATTTTCATTCCAGATGAGACGCAGGATGTGCAGAGCACAGCACTTGGCATATAGCATTATTAAACCAGCACTGGATCCTCTAAACACCCAGCTCCCTGCATTCCCCCAAAGGGCCACAGTACATTCACGCTGCCACAGCGGTTAAGTAGACTCCATACTCTTGGCTTTCCTTCAGAGACAGGAGATAGCTGCCACCTCTTGAAACATCATGTCCTCAACAAGGAATCAGCCTCAGCAAGAAGGCAACAAGCAGGTTCCTCTTTCATATCTTTCTTTTTTCATCAGGGAAGAAAATCTTTCACAGAAGCCCCAGCAGATTTCCAGATCTTCAAGTGTTATTAGCCAAAACTGAATCACATGTCTTTCACTAAACTGATACTGATAAAAGAGAGTGGGGGTTCCCTAACAGGTCTAAACCAATCATAATTCAGCCCTTGGTAATAAAGAGGGGGAGGGGCTGGTCGCTGTCCCAGACCTGCTAGGAAGGAGTTGGAAGTGACCATGGAGAGTGTTGGTCAAAGAGCCCAGGATGACGATCTGCAGTGACAAAGAGGAATAAAGTAGGTGGTGAGGGAGAGAAAGAGACCGTCAGGGTTCCAGCCCCCTTTTCAATCTGTCTCAGGGCTTCAGCCACTTCTCTGCCCTCGAGTCACCTATTAGTTTTCTAGGGATGCCTTAACAAAATTCCACAAAAATGACACAAATGTATCATCTCACAGTTCTGGAAGCTGGAAGTCTGAAATCAAGGGCCTGTGCTCCCTCTGAAACCCCTAGGGATGAACCCCTCCTTGTGTCTCCCCAGCTTCCAGCGGTTTTGGGGCAATCCATGGCATTCCTTGGTTTACGTTCAGTCTGCCACCATGGTCACATGGCCTTGTCCCTGTGTGTCTGTGTCTCCTCTCTTCCTATGTGGGCCCCAGTCACCTGGGAGAGAATAAAGGTGCACCTTCTCTAATGACCTCAACTAATTACATCTCCAACCACCCCATTTCCAAAGGTCACATCCGCAAGTACTGGGGGTAAGGATGTCAACATATCTTTTTAGAGGACACAGTTCAACCCATAACAGGCTGTGTGAGAAGAAGTGGTCTTTTTGCATTACCTAAAGCAGGAGATCTTCTGTGGTTTGTAACCGAAAGGTCCTTCTAATATGACGGGACTCATATGACTCTAAGAGGCATCCAAACTAGTGCGAAGAAACAAGCATCGCACCATCCCTTGGTTTCCAGAAGCCACGTGGAAAACTTTAGGTGATTGCCCAAGAGCAGTTTTGTCTCCTGTGAACCAAAGTCCTTTTCCAGAAGCGGGTCGGTATAACTTTGAATAACAAGTGGTGTGCCTGCCGAAGAGGACCGGCACAGGGAGTTCCCTACAACTAAGGAACAACCTTCTTTTAAAAAGTATTCTTTCCGGAGAGCAGAAAATTCAGGATGGCGGTGGTTGCTTTAATTTGTGAAACTGTAGCTTTTAAATAACAATTTTTGTTCAATTTGCAGGCTTGCTGATGTGCCGGATTAGTTGTGTGCCCTCCCAGTCCCTGTCCCAGCCCCTCTTTCTGGATATTGCTACTCTTAATACGCAGAACCAATGGCACGCCCTCATCCAACCCAACCCACCCGAAGCATTCCGACTTCTCAGAGCTGGGACAGCCTCCCCTTCGTGGTGCCTGTGATACTGTGACACCTGGACCAGGCAGAATTGTTTGATTTAGTCTTTGCTGTGGTGGCTGAGGGAAGGGGTGACCATTACAGTGTCAACTTGACTCGCTTATTCCAAATGTGCTGACCTTGTGCAAGTTGGTGAAAATTTCTAACTAGATAGTTTTCATGTCACTTATTTGTTTGTTTTTAAATTAAAAATACTTTCTGCAGTTAGAAAAATCTAAGAGTACAGGATGATATTACATGGAAAGCATGCCATAATCACATCTGCAGTAGATACGGTCCCCCGCGTCAAACTTCGGTGTAGCCACTGCCCCGCTTACCGCTTGGGCACAGTGCCTGCTCTCTCCAGTCTCTGCCCTGAGTTGGGGGCAGGTGTACACAGAAACCCAGACAAAAGATTCCACTGGATTTCTGAATGAATTTTCAAAACTCGCAACAGAAGCAACATTCTGAAGAGCAAAGTGATTCTGGATTTGCAAGAGCCAGGCTGTGGAGGAAGATTTTTTTGAATGCTGAAAGTTTGACTTTCAATATCAACAGCAGCCAAAGGTGCAGGACGGAGCAGAACCAGGACCCCAGAGATGCGGCCCAGGGGAGACCTTCATGCATGTAGGGGGAGACATTGTGCTTTAGAGCAGGACCTGGACTTCACACTTCAGGGGGCCCTGGCTGGGACTCCTCCAGCTCCATCCCTTCCCATGGACGGAGAAATCTGCAGGGTTAAGGGGGCATGGCATGCTCACCCTGAGCCATGCCTGTCCTTCTGGGCCACAATACCTGGAAGCCTGGATCACCCATCCCAAACACCCTGAGCCTGTTTCAAGGGACTGTGTGACTCAGCTCCCAGGGTCTGCTTTCTTGGGCTGACGATGCTGCTGTTGTACACACCCGAGCCCCTGTACGGCAGTCATGGGAAGCAGTCCTGAGGGGAGTGGTGTGTGTACCGTGTGCTGGGGATATCCCCACATGTGGCCCCAGGCCCCCAAGGGGCAGGACTGAGCCGGAAGAGGTGAGTCAGGGGGTGTGGGGCTCGAGAGGAACTAGCTGAGGCCCTGACAACTTTTGGGATGGACCTGTTTCTGGGATCTTCTTGTCTTATCTTTTCTTTCTTTTTTCAAAAGATTTTATTTAGAGAGAGGGGGAGGAAGGGAGAAAGAGAGGGAGAGGAACATTGATGTGAGAGAGAAACATTGACCAGTTGCCTCTCCAAAGCCCCCAACCAGACACCGAACCCGCAACCCACGCATATGCCCTGACCAGGAATCAACCGGCGGCCTTTTACCTTGTGGGAAGACATTCTAACCAACTGAGCCACACCTGTCAAGGCTCTTTTTCTTTTCTTTTAAAGTTTTATTTTATTCTCATTCGAGACAGAGAGGAAGAGTGAGAGGGGGAGAAACGTCAGCGTGAGAAACACCTGCCTCCTGCTTGCGCCCCAGTGGAGGATCGAGCTCCCAACCTGGGCACATGCTCTGACTGGAAATTGAACTGGCGACCTTTCAGTTACAGATAACACTGCAACCAACTGAGCCACTCCGGCCAGGACGTCTTCTTGTCTTTTCTAAACCCCACTTCATTCTCACTGTCTGAGCACTTCAGGTCTTCGTAATTTATTGGCATCCTTGGGCCAAAGTGTTCTCTGAGGCTGTTGGAGCTGAGCTGGAGGCAGAGGGGGGTGGGCCAGGGCAGGTGTTCGGGCCCCTATGGGAGGAGGCAGAGACGAGTGCTGGAGGTGGGTCTAGAACTGGTTCTGAGGTAGGAAATGAGATCAGGTGGAGACTGAGCCTGGGCTTTGGGACTAGAAATAGGGATGGGGCTGGGCTTGCAGCTGAGGTTGACACCGGGATCACGATTGGAGTTGGATCCAAGTTTGGCATGGGGTTGGGGCTGAAGTTAGACTGAAGACAGGGGGAGGATTAGGTTTTATGTTTGAAACAAAAAGTGAGGTTAGGTCTCAGGCTAACTAACATTGCTGAGAGGGCTCATGTTGGGCCTGGGACTGAGTGTGGGGTTGAGGGTGGGGACAGGACCAGATTGGAGTTGCATTTGGGACTGAGCTTCAATTTACTGATGAATTTAGAGCTAATGTTGGGACGAAATTTGGGCTGGGAGTTGGGTTCAGGCTGGAGCTGAGTCTGAAGCAGCAGATGGAGCTGCCTTTGCACCAATTCGGGGCTGTTTAACCCGATCTACAGGTCAGTAGAGAGACAGAGTCTCAATCTTCTCCAATTAGGAATTCAATTTGTGGCCTATACTCCCATTTATTTCCACCTAAAACATAAAGAGGCCTCTCTTCCATTCCCTCCATTCCCTCCTGCCTCCTCAGTCCAGTTACCAGCAGAAAGTTGGGGAAGACGATTCAGGACCCAGGGCAGGAGGTTCTGCACGGAGGGCCATGAACTCAGATCCCACACCAGCCACTGGGTCCTGCCTGCCTTTTGTAGAGGCGCCAGTGCCCTGTACCCTGGGGTCTCCCAGCCCCTGGCTGTGGACAGTGAAATCAGAAGGGGCTGGAACACAGAAAAAGTGTTATGGTGGTGGCAGTGGGGGGTGGACCGCACTTAGCTCCCCTCCTCCAGGGTGCACTTCCTGTCCTTTCCCCTTCTTTCCAGCTCCCCAACTTCCTCATTTTGCCATTTGGATGGGGAACAGGACCAGGAGGGGTCAAGGATAAGGTTTGTTGTTTCCTTCTGCCACATCCTTTTTACTTCCTGCCTCTGAATTCCCCTAAATTGTTGACATCTTCAGATATTTTTGACTCAATTCCAGAGGAACCCATTCTTCTTCTCTTGCCCAATGCAAACCTGGGCTTCTAGAATCTGAACCCTGATCCAGCTTCATTAGGTGGCTCAGCCATCAGGGGGCCCAACTCTGGCCTTTCCTCCACTCAAAAGTAAAAATCAACTGAGGACTCAAGACCATTGGGAAGGAGGAGAGAGGGTGACAGAGAAGAGGATTTCCCACCTGGACCAGGAGGGGAGAAGCCAGGGATAGGAGCAAACTTTTACTGAGCATCACATTTCTAATTGGGATTGAGCCAAACGCTTGCAGTCCATTAGCCATTCAATTTCCACAAGAATCTTGGGAGGCATTTGGGATGATGTTAGTTCATTGAGTGGTGTGCTCAAACAGTCATAAAGGGGACAGCCGGGAGTCCAGCACAGTGCCGCCCACCATCCTGGCCTGGACTTTCTACATGCATGATGTCTTCACGAAAGGGATTCCATTCCCGCCAGTGAAACCTGTAAATCCTGCTCAGAAGGCTTCAACAGGAGGGAACGTGAGTATCTTGAGAGGTAAAGAGGGAAAGCAAATACATTGTAGCTTACATAGTACACATTAATAGGATCATCTGCTCCTCGCCTTTTTTATTTTTTAATTTAATCTTTATTGTATTTTTTCCCATTACCATTTAGTCCCTTTATACTCCCTGTCTCCATACCTCACCTTTTAAAAATTTATTTTCTTTTTAGAGAGAGGGGAAGGGAAGGAGAAAGACAGGGAGAGAAACATCGATGTGAGAGAGAAATATCGATGTTAGAGTGAAACATCAATCAGTTGCCTCTCACACACACCACGACCAGGATCAAACCACTGAGCCACAAACCAGACTGGGTGCCTGACTGGGAATTGAACTGGTGACCTTTCACTTTGCAGGGTGACTATCCAACCGAGCCACACAGGTCAGGGCTGCACCTTGCCTTTTTTTTTTTTAATTTAAAAGATTTTCTTTTTTTGTGTTTAGCAAGAGGAAGGGAGGGAGAAAGAGAGGAGAGAAATATTCACATGCAGGAGATACATTGATGGGGTTGCCTTTCACATGCCCCCAACTGGGGACCCGGCCCCCCAACCCAGGCATGTGACCAGACTGGAAATTAAACTGGTGACCTTTGGGTTCACAGGCCAGCACTCAATCTACTGAGCCACACCAGCCAGGGTGCACCTTGCCTTTTTAAATTGAACAATGTTACATAAACATCCCTCCCTATCAGAAATAAGGATAAGGGGGTAGGATCAAGGGTGGGAAGTGGGCTGGCTGGGGTTGAGGGGTGTGGTGGGGAGAAAATGGAGATAACTGTACTTGAACAACAATAAAAAAAGTGGAAAAAATAAAGATATATTCCACTCATTTTAGCATCTGTACAGTGTCTTATTTGTTCTCTCTTGGGCAGGGAAATGACTGTTGTGTTCAGGGACTGGCAAGGAGGCTGGTGTGGCTGGAGTGGACTGAGCACGGGGAAAGGAGCAGCGGATGAGTTGGGGGCGGGGTCCAGGGGTGTGGTAACTGGGCATTGAGGGCCACTGGAAAGGACTAGCTTCTAATCTCGGTCCCACAGGAAGTTATAGAAAGCTTTGACACAGGACTCCTACCATGAGCCCACACTATAACAGGATCATTCTGCCTGCTGGGTTGTGTGTGACTCGTAGCATCCAGATGGGGCCGATGCACTATTCCAGGTGAGGTGCTGTGATGGCTTGGCCAGGGTCAGGAAGTGTTCACATTCTGGACGTGTTTTTAAGGTAACACTGCCAGGACTTGCTGATGGACTGAATGAGGGGTTTGAGAGGAAGAGAGAGTCAAGGATAATGTCAGGTTTGGGGCTTGAGAAACTAGAAGGACAGAGTCCCAGTTAATTGAGACGAGGAAGATTGCGAGACAAGCCGGTTCTATGGGTGGGATGGGGACATGAGCCTTGTTTTGGGCATGCCGCGTCTGAACAGCCTGTTGACTTCCCAACGGAGATTGATTCTCCCTCCCACTCAGATTATCCCTCCCACTCAGATTATCAACACTGATAATCTCTCCAAAAAGTTTAGTCAGTCCCAGAAAGATACAGATGGCAGTACAGAGACATTTAACTGAGAAGACTGTAATGAAGGGACATTTACAGAGCGTGAGCACCCACCGAAGGTGGGTGGAGCCTCCCGTGACTGGGAGCAATGCTGCTACCGTGCCTGGGGTAAAGGCAGAGGAGGAAGGACCATTACACTGGAGCCCTGAGAGGCCCCGGAGCATGGATGAGGGCCACCTAGAAGGAGCATTAAACGCAGTTCCACCGGAGCCATGACGACTAGAGGAGAACGGAAGAACCAGTACGCAGCAGTTCTCTTTTCCTGTGCTCTGAGCTCCAACCAGTGCCTGCCTTCCACCAGAAGGACCCAAAAAGGAGGTCCGGTGGCAAGGGGGTTGTCACGATGCAGTCCACAGCGATCAGCATCCTGGAGCACAGCAGGGCAGAAAAGACTGGAGAATGTTTCTGGACAGGGACCCAAAGAATAACCACACATTTCCCTGTTTTCACCACTCAGCATTTATTCTTGTTCTTCACTTGGTGAAGAAATTCATGTCCTCAAACACAGGGGGTAAACACACACGGTTCACGTGTCATTAAGTGATGATTAATCAGTCACATGCTCAGCTGGAATCTTAATGTAATGCTAGTCTTGACAAGTACATTTCATATGGGTGAGCAGGGGGGCAGGGGGATTTAATTAACATGAACTACAGTTCTACTGTCTCTTTCAGTAGCTGGTCGTGAGACATAAAATGGTATCCATAGTTTCTTTCCCGCACCCACTTTCCATGGTCCCTTTATCCTCTGCTAGAAGCTCAGTTTTGCAGGGTTGTTTTTCACTTGGTGGGCTGAGAGAACTTTCATCCTCACTCAGCGCAAGCCCTTAGAGTTCCTGTCTTGCCTGAGTTGCCACTATTTGCCACTGACCATTATTACCGGTCATAGAAATACTAAAGTCACTCCAGTAACTCCTCTGGGTTTCAGATATAGTCCTCCTTGCCCCAGAATGTGACAACCCTCCATTTTCCCCTTGGTCATTGGGATCATGGGAAGAACTGTCTCCTCTGCCTGCTGTTGGTTCCGTGGCATAAGGAGCCTAAATGAACAGGGATTATTCTTAGATGTCAATTTTATGGAACAATGACTATGTCCTCATGGGAACATTCTTTTCTTGGGCACTATGGTCCCCAAACATACTGAACCTAAGATTGCAAGATAGGAAGCAAAAGATCCGTAAGTGGAGTACTAGGTAGATTAGTGAGAGAACACACTCCCACCTCCAGCCTTGGATCCCAGACTCTGCATTGTCTCAAAGAGAGATGGCATCATATGTCACCTAAGGCATGCCCCATGTGGTGTAGGACAGCACCCCCAGCCTTGTAGGGTATTATCTCCTAGCAGGTGCCTTTACATAACTGTCCCACCACTTAGTCAAGCTATCCATCTGAGCGCCAGACACCTGGACATACCATGGGATCTGTCCCCTGTTCACTTCCTTCATTATGAACGGAGTTCCATGGTTGGAGGTTCCATGCATGAGGGATAACATGCTACATATATGTACATGAGTGGAGGTGCCGGCAGAAGCATTGTGGGGAAGGAAGTCATATCCATATTCAGAATATGTGCTTATTCCTCTGCGGGCTCATTGCTGCTCCCTTCATGACTCGAGGGCTCCACTGCACAATAATGAACCTGCCGTAAGGTAAATGACACCGTAGCAGGGGCTCAGCGTCGGCCTCTGCTTCGGGCAGGTTGGGCGCTCAGAGCAGCACGGTCATGTTGTTGTGATAATAATGCATGGCCTCCGTCCCGGCAAGTTTTTACGTGAGTCAGCTGAGTAAGCACCAGGTACAGAGGACTGGCATTCCCAAACAGGTCATGGGACCCACCGGTTATCCAGAGCCACTTCATCCATAGCTGTCTTTTGGTGGCATTTACAGAGGATGCACATATCTTCACCCGCTATGTCTGTTCTGAAATATGCAGCCTTACATCTGGTCTCCCCAGAATAGTCAACAATTTTCCAGTCCTGCTCTTCCCAAGGCCCTGACCAATTAGTGAACTCATTAAAGCACTACCCATAAATCAGTATGGATCCATATTTCAGGCCACAACTCCTTCCACCTAAAGGACAGCCACATACACTGCCCAGAGATCTGCCTTTGGAGAAGAATTCCCCTCACCGTTGCCTTTGGGGGCATCCCCTATACAAGGCTGTACTGCAGCAGCCAGACACTTGTGCATAGTTGCTAGCGCAGCTTGAAAGGCCATCTCAAACCAGGATTGTGGTTTTAACCCTTTTGTTAGCTGATTATATGGAACTCTCCATGAGGTCCTAGGTGTGAATTGAAGAAACTGCAGCAAAGCGTCAGGAACAGGTACAATGGAAATGTCGCTACCTACCAATGCAATAGTGCCCTCTGGACTCATCTTGTATGTATAAAACATTTTTACTTTATAATTTATTGCAACCCACATTTAATGCATGGTTTTGATCCTCAAATAAAACGCAGATCATGATGGATATTTTGGGTTGCTTAGTCACTTAAATTTTAGTTAATTATGTATTGACTCTCAAGCCCTAAGAGCAACCCAGGAGCTGCTTTTCCAATAGAAAATGGTGGTAAGCAAAAGAGGGCACTATTTTATTCCAGAATCCTAGGGGTCTCCACTGGGATTCCCACGCTGCTTTTTGCCAGAAGCTCTATGTAGTGCCCTTACTTACATCCTTAGAAAGTTCCAATACAAGTGGGTCTGCTCTGTTGTAAGCCCTAAATCCCAGAGAAGCTCATGTTCAGTCTGGGTCTGGGTCTGGGCCTTTTCTTGCTTCAGACTATTGCAACCCTGTAGCCTTATAGGCTACTCAGTTACGGGCTCACAGCAACAAGCCCACGTGTGCTATATATTTTCTCAAAAATTCAAAGACATTCAAAGCGTCTTGCCTCTTTCCTTGTGAGGGGCAGTGCAAGTGTGGCAACTCGGCTCTCGCATTTGAAGGGCAGTCTGGCAGACCCAAGACCACTGAGTGTCAGCAGAGTTTAGGGCGCCCCTCCAGCATGCGTGTGTCTGACAGCCATCAAGGGTGCTTGCTCACTCTCTCCTCCTGGGCTGGTGAAATTAGTATAATGTTATTAATATACAATTGTACCACGTATTTTGTGCACCAGCAAAGTGATACAAGCCCCAGATGCCCTGTAGCCTCTATCCTGAGAAAGAACGGTAGAGTCAGCATGGAGCCGACATAGCCCACCCACTGTGCTGGAGAGCAGTAGCTTTGACACAGGCGAGACAGAGTGTGCACTGTTGTGCTTTTCCATGAAAGAAAATTGTTTCTCATTATCTTTGTTAATAGAATTTTTTTTTTACAGAGCATTTGATAAGTAAATACCTGAGTCTTAGGTACCAGTGAATGTGTTGAATTGTTTCAGTAAAGATTGTTCATCTTGAGCCTTATTTACAATTGTGTCACATCTTAGTGAAGTTCATAATTGTCCTTAGACACAATTTTCCTAGACTTTGGTAGGCTAACGCCACATGGCTCTAGATTTGCTGGCCATGCCACAGGAGGCTCATTACGTTCATTGCTACTTCATGTTCACCTATTTAAATGAATCAGAATAAGTCAGCTTTTTTTTAGTGATCAAGGAAAATGTTTTGAGATTATTTATGATAACAAGTAAACAAAACTTAAAGATAGGAAAAACAGAGAATGTATATCTATAATTGTTGTACAATTGTCTAAGAGACACACTCAAGAATTATCTAACTCTTCAGGAGAAATGTACTTTTGTTTAACTTACATGTAATATCGATTAGCATATGTTAAAATTCTGTAATAAAGCTGAGAGCAAGGCAAATGATTCTTGTCCAGTAGCAATGCAAATGATTTCTGTTTGGTAGGAAAGATTACCCAAAGATCACAGACTTATTGCCCAGTAGAACAGGTAAGTTTTGCATCTAATTTGGGAATGGTATTCCAGTCATCTTTTTTTCTACTTCTAATAATATTTCTGTTTATGACATATTCCCCTTTATTAGCTCTACCATGCTACTGATTCCTCATTAATGAGATAAATACATTTTAACTGACTTTAAAAATATAATGTGTAAGTCAGAATATATACATGCAGGAAAACATACAATAACATGTTTTGACATAATTTTCTCTGATCTTTGGTGCTATAATGACACCTTTCAATGCAAGAAGCTAGTATTTAACCAAAAATTCTAGAACTAACAAAATAATTTGTCAACATACCTGAATAAAGGTCATTATAAAATATTAGTTATTTTACACCAAGGCTCTCATTCTGTGACCTTGGCCTCCTTAAAGTCCATGAGACCTAGTCAGGGATCCAGAAGGTCAAAATAACTTTTCCAATCATGCTAATAATTAAAAGTGCCCCCCATGATTCTGGGAGGTACTAAGTGGTTAATTTTCAGCATGTGTTTGGCACAATCCCCATCATAAATTTGATGCTCAATAAATTGTGTTCCTGTCTCCAGCTCCTCCCCTCCCAATGTAGCCATGAACCCTACTCTCCTTCCCCTATTTCCTCCCTTGGATAGAGTAAGGGAAGCTAGGTCAGAGCAAGAGGAGTGTGATGGCTGAACCTCCAGAGGAAGGTCAGATGCCAGGGACTCGGGACAAGACTGAACAAGGGCAGACCTGGGCGTACAATGGTAGAGACACCAACAATTCTGGGAAATTCAGATGCAGGAAGTGAAAGGGGGTGTGGAGCAGAGAAGAACAAACAGACTATACCTCTGATCCCTTCTGATCCGGACACATTTCCCAAGTAATAAAAATGAGGAAGTCCGGAAAAATGACAAGAAGTGAAAAAGGAGGAGACACACCCTGGAGGAGGAGATCAAAGCTGGCCCCATATATAACATCTTCACACATGCAGTCTCTGCCTGTGTTCTGATTATTGCTCACTGCCCAACGTCGAGGACACAGGAGATCCCAGATTACAGACTCCAGAGATTTCAGACACAGGGACCAGCAGGACTCCAGGCACTTATGTGACTCCTCCCCCAGTCTCCTCTACTCCACTCTCCGGGATTTCACTTTATCCAACTCTACTCATTGCCGCCCAACAAAACCAAGCATCACAGCCTCCAGATTTTGCACAGGTAACTGGGTTAGGGATGCAGGTGAGACCAAGGGGACAGGGAGGGAGTCAGAGAAAGCAGGGAGAGGGGACTATAGGTCTCAAGTGGGATGAATAGGAAGAGACAAAAAGGCAGCTGGGAGATTTAAGACCAAGTGGAGATTCTATTCACTTAACTGGATTTGACTTTAAGTATGGCAGCCAAACCTCAGTTGCAAACTGAGACCCACACTCAGCCCCATCTCCAGCCCAATTCCAGCCCTATCCTCATCCCCCAGCCAAGTCACACCCCTAACTCTAATACTAACCCCAGCTTGTCTTTTAACTCCCAGCCAGAGCTTCACCCCCAGAGTCAACTTGAATCTTAATGCCAGCCCCAATCCAAAGTTGACCCTCCAGCCTGCTCCATTTCCAGCTTCAGGGCTGAGTTAGGCCCCGTTTTATCCATGGCATCAACATGAATATTGACTCTGGTTCTAGGAGGAAATGCAATTTTGATTGTAGCCCCAACAATAGCCCCATCCTACTATTAAATTTAGCTTCAACTTCACTTCTGCCTTCACCAGCACTCAACCCTACCCTGGCCCACACTTCAGTCCTGACCTCACTTCTGACCTCAGCTGCAAACCCAGGCCCAATCCCATTCCTAGTCCTGCCCCCTGGCTCATCCTCGACCTGAACTTCTCTTACCTCAACTCCAGCCCTGACCTCAGCTTCAATCTAGTCCTGGCCTCCCCAGTTCCCCCAAATTCAGCCCTAGCTTGGTCTCTGGCCCTGCCTCCATTTCAGCTCCGACAGCCTCACAGGGGCCCAAGCATGTCAATGAAGTATGAAGACCTTCAGTCCTTGGAGAGTGAGAAGAAAAGCCAGGGGTTTGGAAATGGTAAGAAGGAGAAAGGTGTCTCCCAAAATACCCTCATAATATGACTAGAAGGACCTGTTGTCATGGCATATCTGTACCTCTACCATGTGCACTGCTGGGGTCCCCACTCGCAGGGGTCAGGGTTCCCATAAGAAGATTCAAGATCCTCAAAAAGACAGGTTTGGGGTGGGCATGGTAGGACTGGTGGCCCATTCTCTGGGGGAGGGCTGGGCATTTGCACTGGGGGAGTGAATAGTAATGCCTGGAAAGGAAACATTTGCTAACTGACAATACAGATAAGCGTGAGCCTGCTGAGGGCCTGGCTGCCCCAACCCTGTGTCCGCCTGCCCCTCTCCAGCCATGATGATAAGACCTTACATATCACCAGCAGGTGCCATGAGGGGGGTGAGGGCCCATGTGACTGAGGACTGCGCTGGGCCATGAGTGGTCAGAGGCCTGGGCATCCCCTGCACCACAGCCTTCCCCCAGCTTTCCCTGCACCAGCCTTCCTCCCTGACGGGTCCCTGTGGCCTCTCCTCCTCCCCTGTCTCTCTCCTGTCCTGGTCCTCCTTGTCCTGAAGTCCTCTCCTCTTGCAGGGCTGCCTGCACCCCAGGTCTTCCTGCAGCATCTCTGCTCTGGACCCCGCCTCCTCCTGCTCTCCCTGGGCCTCAGCCTCCTCCTGCTGGTCGGCATCTGTGTGATTGGATCCAAAAGTGAGGGTCATAGGGTGGGCAGTAATGGGAGCAATAGTGGGGTTCAGTGATGCAGGCACTGATGATGATAATGATGGATAATGTGTAATGTAGTCCAATCACCTAACCTCTCTCAGCCTTACTTTTCTCATCTGCAAACTTGGACAAAACAGTGCCTGTCCCTTTGGGATGAGTGGCAGTGAGGACCC
>PVJI01028586.1:0-16344 GCA_004026765.1 Micronycteris hirsuta
CCATTCCCATTTTGCTGTATCCGGAGCTTCCCAATAAAAACCCGGCTAAGCCACGCTCGAGGCTTTTTTCCTGGGATGAGAGGAATCAAGCCACGTGGCCCCGGATTCTTTCCCCCCGCGTGTCTCAGTGTGAGATTCTTTCACGCATTCGGTTACGGTCACCACGGGTTCCGGCAGGTCCGATCTACCCCACGACAGTGAAGTGCTTATTCATTGCCATTTTTTCTCTTTGTACCTGTGTTCCTCTCTATTTGTTTTCTTCATCGTGTTAAAAAAATCCCTTTAGCATCTCTTGTAATGTTGGTTTCGTGGAGATGTATTCTTTTAGGCTTTTTTCCCTTGGAAACTCCTTATTTTGTCTTCCATTTTTAAATGAAAGCTTTGCTAGGTAGATTAGTCTTGGTTTCTGGCCTTTGTTTTTCACTACTTGGAATATTCCTTGCTATTGCTTTCTGGCTTGTAGTGTTTCTATTGAGAAATCAGCGGATAGCCCTTGTATGTTACTAGCTGTCTCTCCTTTGCTGCCTTTAAGATTCTCTCTTTGTCTTTAAGTTTTTTTTTCATTTCAGTTATGATGTGTCTTGAAGTGGGTCTCTTTGGATTCACCTTGTTTGGTACCCTCTGTGTTTCCTGGATTTGCATGACTTTTTCTCTCATCAAGTTAGGGAAGTTTTCTGTCATTACTTGTTCAAACAGGTTTTCTATCCTTTGTTCCTCTTCTGCTGCTTGTATCATTATGATATGGATATTTTTACATTTCTTTTTGTCCTGAAGCTCCCTTAAGGCCTCTTCATTCTTTTAGAGATTTTTTTGTTTTGTTGCTCTGTCTGGGAATTTTTTTTCTGCCTTGTCCTCCAGTCCATTGATTTGATCCTCTGCTTCATCTAGCCCACTTTTAATTCCTTCTACTGTGTTCTTCATTTCAGATATTGTATTCTTCATTTCCTCCTTGCTCTTATTGATAGTTTGTGTGTCTTTTTTCATGCTGGTCCATTTCACATTAAGTTTTTGTAGCTCCCCTGGAGTTTTTTGTAGTTCTCACTGAGCTCACTGTGCTTCCTTATAATCCTTATTTTAAACTCAATATCTGATAATTTGCTTGCCTCTAATTCACTTAGTATTCTTTCTGGGGATTCGTCCTTTCCATTCAATTGGGAGTTGTTTCTTTGTTTCCCCATTTTAGGTGACTCTTATTTGGTTTTGCTTCTTAGATTGATCTGCTCTGAATCCCTGTTTTTGCAGTTTGACCTTCTGTTATAGGAGAGCTTTGGGGTTCAGTGCTGTAGTCTCCTTGATCTCCTGAACTTGATGCTCTTTGGATACGTTTTATCATGATTGTGTAGGCTCTCTGGTTGTTATTGCATTTTAATTGTTGGTCAGTTGTTCTTTGGTGGGTACTTCCCTCTGGCTGGCTGACTGAGCTTCACTCTGCCTACCATGTCTTGTATGCTGTTGTATAGGTGCTTCCAGAACAAAACAAAAGGGCATGGAAACAAACTCATACCCACATAATAACATCCACCCACAATCACACTATCAACAGCAAATGACCCAGTATTAATAAAGGTATAAAAAGATCAAGACAATTATAAGAAATGAAAAGCAAATATAATATAAAAAATAATTTTAAGAAAAATAATTTTGAGATGGTAGAGGTAGGATGCAATAACATAGGGAATAAGGACAAGGTGAAGAGAGAAATACAGTAAAATTTACATTGTAAATAAAAAAGGGAATGAAGAAGGCAGAATGGAGTAAGAGAAATGAAGCATATAATATTAAGTTTAAACAGAAATTTAAAAAAAAGACAAATATAGTGTGAGAGAAAAAAAGAAGAGAGAAAGAAAAAGAAAAATAGGAACCCAATTGGAGAAAAAGATCCACCATGGCACTATCAACAACAAATGAACAAAAATTAATATAGGTGGAGTGGGAATATGAAGCAAAAAAATAGCTTAAGATATTCTAGAAGAAAGAGAAGTGATTTTGAGATGATAGAGGGAGAAGAATACTAAGAATGAGGAATAAAAACCAGGGTAAGACAGGAAAAAATTAAAATTTAAAATGAGAAAAGGAAAGGTCAGGAGAAAGGCAAAATGGAGTAGAAGAAGGGAATGGTAACATTTTATATTACAAAAATAGTGAGGATCTAGAAATAAAATTGAAGAGATGCAACAACAGCCACCATATCCACAGCCAACAAGAAAATTGATAAAAGTGTGTGTGTGGGGGGGATAACGATATTTTAAGAATAGGAAAAAGAATATGACTAAGAGATGACTAATGACAAGAAAAATGTTTTTGAGAGGCCGGAGGGAGGGAAATCGTAAGGATGCAAAATGGAAACAAGTCATAGCAAGAGAGAAAATAAAACTCAAAATGGAAATAGGAAGAGGAAAGAAGAAGGTAAAATGGAGTAAGAGAAGGGTGGAACAAAATGTGAGATTTGAAATAAACAATATAAAAACTAGTGACTTAATATGCACAAACTTTAAGGACAATAAATGAATGCTAAAAAGCTATGCAGGAGAGAAGATAAAGCAAATCATGAATAAGAGTGGTGCTTTTCATCTTGCTAGTGTCTAATATTTACCACTGTCTTCTCTTTCTGGATCTGTCCTGGTGGTATCAGATGGTATCCCAGGCTGGCCCTAGGCAACCTGTTTGAGATTATCAGTGATCCACAGTGATCCACAGTCTGTATCTCTCTCCTGCAGTTGTTAATCTAGAAAATCTGTAAACTCAAGCACTGTAGAGTGGGGAAGAATAATTCCTGTGGGTGGTGTTATTGCTTCCCATCAGGGTGACGGCTTGATGGGAAGCAATAGCACCACCCACTTGAAGGTGAGTGCTTTCCCTAGGAGATATGGCTTCTGCAATATGAGGAATGACTCAACACAGGGACCCTGGCTGCTGTTCCTTCAGTTCTCTTCCCAGAGCCACCAGCCACAGACTCTCCTCAAGTGTCTCTGCTCCACTCTGCTTCTCTTTTGCTGGAGTCCAGGGTAAGTGGCTGTAAATGAAATTTTATGCATTGGCCTTTTAAGAAGTTTTCTGTTGTTCTAGCTGTCTCTCCCTGGCAGAGAGAAACCCTGATGCTTTTCACAGCTGGATATTATCTGGGGTTATTTCTGGCTCTGGTGCTGTAGGCTGGGGAGCCCAACTTGGGGTTTAGACCCCACACTTCTCAGAGGGAACTGCTCCAACCACCGAGATTTCCCTTTGGCACTTCAGCTGCCAGCTGGGAGAGCCTAGCCACCCATCTTGCATCTCCTCCACACTCTGTACCAATCGCGTTGTGGTGAAGCTATTTCTTCCATCTGCCCTTGGTTATAAGGCTTCTCTCCAACTAGTGTTCAGTTGGTTATTCTGGATGATTTCTCTGCAATTTAGATGTAATTCCAGATTGGTCCTTGGAGGAGGTTAATGTAGCCTCCACTTACTCTTCTGCCATCCTGGATTGAGAGCCAAAGAAGATGTTATGTGTGGTATTCTGTAGACTGTGTATCCCGATGCTGGTGTGCTTGATTCAGTACTAACTAAAAACTGTGTGCAGGAAGGACCTCTGCAGTGTCCCACACCATGAGCACCATGAGCACTAAATTCTGTGACAATCGTTCATCCTGGAGTAATACATCACATTTGCTTGTTTTGCTTGTATGGGTGGACTACATGTGCCACAACCATTTATTCCTGAACCTAGAATAGCTAGTTTAGAAGTTGTCTGTTACTAATGTTTGTAGGTTTAATTTGTAAGTGTCACATCAATATGAATATAGTTACTGGGTCTATTCAACCCAGAAAGACACCTCAGGTGGCCCAGGCAAGAAAGTTTGTCATGAATGCTGGGAGCAATAGATTTTAGTTACTGCTTTGGCTCTATAGTGATTAAATGTTAAGGTTTTGGAATCGTGCTGATCTGGGTTGATGTTCTGTCTCCACAGCTTATTAGCTGTGTGACCTTGGGCAAGTTGCTGAACCTTAATTTCATCATTTGTGAATAGGGATAATAGAGCTGGTAATCGAGTGAAATGTTGTATTTAAAAGTCCTTAACATAGTCTCAGGTATACAGTGATGCTTGGTAAAAACTAGAAAATTATAGTCTGTGAAATCTTCTTGAACTTGTTTTTCTCACACAATGTTTTCTTTTATCAGCCGAATCATGTTCACAAATGAAATTAACTGTAGTTCATTCATTTTCATAATATGAAATAGCATAAGATTCCACATTATAACTGTATCAATTTATTTATTAATTTGTAGTTTTAGTAATTTTTTCTAGAATAAAAAATACTGCAGTGTAAATTTTTGTGCATGGTTGCTTAGGCAGCAAATTATTGTATTTCTTAAGGAGTCTTTAAGCATTAAAATATTATTTTAATTGTTTAGAATTTATAGAATAGCAAATACAATAGACATTTCTCAGACTTATATCGTAGTCTTGATAAGAAATATTTATATATAGATGTTTTCAATAGCACAGCCAGCTTTGTTCAGATAAAATGATGTGTTAGTAAATAATTTTAATCTATAAAAGGAGACAGAAAGCAATTTATCATTATGTAAGAGAAAATATGTTTAATAATAAAAAATTGATGGAAATCTTGTATTTTGAAAAAATTAAGATGATTATACCCACAAAATGATAATTTGTATTGCAATACAAATGTCCTAAAAGTCCCTATAGGGAACTTCCCACTGTGTGTATACAAATTGTAGAGTTCCCCCCTAAAAATGGCTTTCTTTTTGTTTTCTTTTGTCCGCATACAAACACCTTTTAAGTAAAACATGTGTTACTAAGGTGTCAGTCTCTATGACAGCTCCAACAGGGGTATCAATTTCAATAGCTATTTTTCTCTCTGGGGAGCAATTTACACTATAATATTCACTGCATGACCCAGCTCCTGTAGTGGTTGCAGAAACACCACCACTGATCGTCCAGTCATTGCTGGCCCTTCTCTCTCTGGGCCCAACTCTTCCACACCTGCCTCATCAGCACAATTAGTTGGAAGATACTGGCCTTATTGAATAAAAATCATTTTAGCTTGAGAAAACTCATGTGGTGCTGAATCAGCACCTCCCATGATATCCTTCATGAAGCTCTCCAGAAGTCTTTTATTTTCCTCTGCATCTTTTTTTTTTCCAACTTCGCCACAGTTGGGCATACTCTCCTACATTTAAGCAATTATTGAAATAAAACTGAAGGGGAAAAGTCCTCATAGTTCGAACAACCTCTCTGTGGCTTTTATTCTTATTTTTATTTTCTTATCTTTATCATTTTTTCTGTTTTATTAAAAAAACAGTATAAAATACAGTTTTTTAAGGAAAATAATCACATGTTAATTATGGAATATGCTTCACCATGGCAAAAAACTTCCACACTTTTTTAAAGTTTAGTACCATTTCAGTCTGTATTTCAAAGATTAATTTACAAAATTGTATGTGCCTTAGTAAACATGAGTTTTAACAAGTCTAAAAATGTCAATTCATACCACAAAATCCAAATGTTAAAGGTGTTAGAATATATTTGTTTATTTTTATTTATTGTTGCAGCCTTTATAAAATACACACATTCAAAAACAATATTTCATTTCCTATAGCCCTATCTCATCTACAACATATTTAAATACATCTTTCACCCTGGCTGGTGGCGCTCAGTTGGTTGTAGTGTTGTCTTATAAACCAAAAGGTCATGGGTTCAACTCCCTGTCAGGGTACATATCTAGGTTGTGGGTTCAGTCCCTGTTTGGGGTGCATAAGAGAGGCAACTGATCAATGTTTCTTTCCCACATCGATGTTTCTCTCCCTCTCTCTCCCTCCCTACTTTCCACTCTCTCTAAAAAATCAATACACATACCCTCAGGTGAGGATTAAAAAAGTGAAAGTATAAATATATCTCTCTAATTCTCTATTAAATTTAAGTACAGGCACAAACTCATTATAACATTTATTTTATTTTATTTATTTTAGTTTTAGACAGAGGGGTAGGGAGGGAGAATGAGAAAGAAACAGCAATGTGTGGATGCTTCTTGTGCACCCCCTACTGGAGACCTGTCCCGCAACCCAGGCATGTGCCCTGACTGGGAATTGAACCAGCGACCCTTTGGTTCACAGGCCTGTGCTCAATCCACTGAGCCACACCAGCCAGGGCATTTTTTTTTTGTTAATTTGTTCAAGGGCCTACATGCGCAGAGCTGGACAAAAATAATTGTCAATCATCTTCAGGGGAGGATAGATGTTAATTGACATTTACATATATATATGTCAGACACTGTATTGAGGTATTCTTTCTTTCTCAACACTGATTCTCAACTTTGGATGTATGATAAAATCAACTGCATAGCTTTTTAAAAAGCACTGATGCAGAGAACTTGGTTATGTTACTTATTGACTAGCCTCCTTTGGTTCCTGTACATTTATTTTCTATGATTTTCACTCTCTCTTTTTACTTTTATTGTGAGGCATAACATGAGAAAGTGCATAAAACATAACTGTACAGTACAGTGACTGATTATAAAGCAAGCACCTATATAAAAGCCACATAAATCAATGAATAAAACATTGACAGCAACCCAGAAGCTGCCAATGTAGCCCATTTAACATTCCTTTAAATATCCCACACTCTGAAGAAACAAGACTGTTCTGTCTTTTATGATAAGCAGTTAACTTGCTTCTCTCTAATACGGTGTCATCATTATATATAAATCCTTAACAGTATTGCCTAAATTGTTTGGGAATTTTAAAATATACTAGAATCTACATATCATTTTGTGCCTTTCACTTTTGAATCAGAGACTCAAAGTAGCAGAGAGTCACTCCATTGCTGGCTTTGAAGAAACAAACTTACATGAATTCTACAGGTGGCAGGAAACAAATTTAGTCAACAATCCAGTGGAGTCTCAGAGTTGTCCCTTCCCTAGTTGAGCCTCCAAATTAGAATGTAGCTCAGGTAACACCTTGATTTCAGTCTTTAGAAACCCTGAGAAAGGCCACTCATCTAAGCTATTCACAGAATTCTGACCTACAGAAACGATGTGATAATAAATGTGGTTTGTTGTAAGCAGGTATGTTTGTGGTAATTTGTTGTGTACCAACACAAAAGTAATACAACGGGGTTTGACCTTTTTAAGGTCTTAGTTTTCTCTCAAGTCCTTTGAGGACACTTTCAATGCACTTCAACTCACCTGAAACTGTTTCTTTCAGACCTGCAAGCATCCCTAAAGAAAAGCAGCACTTAGTGCTTTACTTATGTTTATACTTCTGGAATCTTTTTTATTTTGAACTTTTTTTTATGATTGTTCAAGTACAGTTGTTTCCATTTTCCCCACCACCACTGTCACCCTCCCCACTCATCTCCACTTTCTGCCCTCGACCCCACCCCTCTTTGGCTTTGTTCCTGTGTCCTTTATACATGTTTCTTGACGACCCCTCCCCTTCTTTCCCATGTACACTTCTGGAATCTTTTATTTTGCCTGTTTTCTCAGTAACCCCTCACTATCTTGTTAACTCTAAAATGTATTTAAGAAGGATGTATGTTTCAGCCTCAGTGAATAAGTTGGTATAATATATATAGATTATCATTACTGGAAAATAGATACTGGTTTCTGCCTGTCTTCTGAATCAGGGTCTCTGGTTTTCCAATGAATTCTTTCAGGTACTCAACATGTTTTCATACATTACATTTTTTTAAAGATTTTTTAAATTTATTTTTATTTTTAGAGAGAGGGGAAGGGAGGGAGACAGAGAGGGAGAGAAACAGCAATGTATGGTTGCCTCTCACATGGTCCTCACTGGGGACCCGGCCTGCAGCCCAGGCATGTGCCCTGACTGGGAATCCAACCTGGACCCTCTGGTTCCCAGCCCGCATTCAATCCACTGAGCTACACCAGCCAGGGCATCATACATTACATTTTTTACTCATGTTGTTCAGAGTCAGTTTTTGTTGCTTGTAAACAAAAATATACTTAGAAAATATTAAAGAAATTATACAAAGACTATACAGATGGTAACTAATTTGGATGGTGGAATGGTAGGTTATTGCTTTATTTTTTCTGTTGTTGCAAATATTTTAATAATAAACATGCATTTATTTTATGGGCGAAGGGATGTCAGGAACATGTATAAAGGACAAATTGACAAAGCCAAAAGTGGGTAGGATTGACAGTGGGAGGTGGGAATGGCTGGGGTTGGGGAGAGTAGAGGGGGGAAATGGAGACAACTGTACTTGGATGACAATAAAGCAAAGAAAAAATAAACATGTATTTCTTTTATAATATAAACACTATTTAAACTACATGGATAGCCAGAAAGAGTCTTAGTAGTAGCCTTGTGTAAACATTATTGATTCTTAATGTTATTTAGAGGACTTATGTGCATAATTGAGTGTTTGTATTATTATTATGACATATATTAAAATACTTAGTTGAGATTCAGGCCTCAGATCCCAATATAGTGCTTTTAAAATCTGAACTCTGAGCTCTTCTTGTTGGAGCATGCTTTTTCTTTTTATTCTTTAACTGGTTATAGTTCTTCAACCTTATCTCTGATTATTAAAAGCTATCTTTAGGAAACTCACACCAAGCAATATATATTTTTTAAATTGTTAACTACCTTAATTCTTAATTGCATTTTAAGTAAAGGTGAGGCTAAAAATGGAAAATTAAAACTTCAATAATAAGCTAAATGTTGGGAATGATAAATAACACTACTCATCTAATTTACTTTTACATAAAGCTGGCCTTCAAAATTATTACCTTTAATTTCCCCCCGGGGGGGGGTACTTGTATGATGTGATTGAATATCCCTGAGAAGCAATGCAAATGTAAATTATCTTAGCATAAGCTATTGATTGGGCTACAGAACATACAAATCACTATTATTCCATACCATTTCTTTGGAAATGTTATCTGGATAAACTTCTGTAATCAACATATTTTAAAAGCTGTCAATTTCTGCAAAATAAATATGAAGACTTGGGGGATGGTTAACTGAGAGTTCAGGATATTTAAATTATAATTACTTTAGTTTATTCTGTATTAGGATATTTATTTTCCAGGCTTATGATTCAAAACACAAATTATTGTTTATTTAGTTAATAATGTGTATTTCATTTGGAACAGGAATATTTTGCAATAAATCTATATGCAGTGGGCATCTTTTTTTTCCTCCAATTTTCATTGCAACTGCTGTGCTTCTATCCATTCATTTTCTATATTTTTTGTACTTTACCAGACAAATTATATTTTTCAGTCCTTCTATCATAACTAGATACCTTAAAAATATGTAGGATTTTCTATCAGTATATTATGTAGGTCAAAAGGCAAGAATATATAAGAAAACATTTATATGGAGTCACACACTCTGTAGAAAGACATTGTATACTGTGGAAAATGTTGAGAGTAGATGAATTCCATATCTTAAAGTGATGCATGAGTACGCAGTCGTTAAAGCAAAAATACACATTTTGAGAGATCCTATTGAAGTGGTTGTATTAGTAAGCATCATTAGAGAATTTTTCAAATAAATTAACAGACATAATCACTACTTAACCTAAGTGCAAGTCTTTATAGAGAGGATAGAATATACACCATTAAATACACAACTAATTTTTTGGTAAGCAAGTATTTTTCCAATTTTGTTGTCACATGGAAGGAAGCATAAGTAGTCATTTTACTTTACCTTAAATAGTTAATCTCTTGCATAGGTGGCTTTGAAAGAAGAACTGAATGTGCATGGACTATGTCTATCTTGTCTACCACTGAATCTCCAGTACTGAGCAGAGTTTCTTGTTCAAGTAGAAAATAAATATACTTACTCAATGAAAAGCTGAGTTCTTGTTTTTATTTGTTCCTTCTCATTGAATTCTGTGTCAAATAATGTGATTATCTGTGTCAAAAGTGGTTATTGTTTTTGACATTTGCTTGCAATGTAAAAGATACTGAACAAGACTATAATACCAGTTGTGGGATCTAGGGACAATTAAATATAAAAATAGATTTCAGTTACTTTCATGAAATTCTTTGATTAAAGTTAACTGGGAACTAGGTGTAGACTGGGATTTGTCAAATTTAGGTTAGTTTTCATAGACAAATCCTGTTTACTTTATTGAGGCACAGAAATGGATCAAGGGAATAGACATAAAAGAAAAAACAAAAGTCTGTTTTTCTCAACCATGATGATTATGAATATGACATCTACTACTGGAAAACACAAAAAGTTATAACAGTCACAGATAATCCTAATATTTGGGTATCAGGCAGAAAAGGTCTGTAGAGAGCTTATTTTTTTCAGCAAGGTTATAGATTATAAAAATAATAGTTATAACTAAGCCTACTAACATATATTGACATAATATTTGCACTCACATGAGCCTGAGACAATGGTTCCTTTTGAAAGTAATTTGTAAAATAAAGAAAATTTATTGACTGTGTTTCTAGAATTGGAGGAGGTAGGAAAGGAGAGGGGAAGCTTGTCTGACTTGCTGTTACTGAATCTCAACCTGCCTATCTTGCAACAATAATTTGACTTAGGGCTGGGAAACATCACTTAATGAGATGAAAGCAGAGAATAAATTAAACTTAATTGCTGTGTATGCCACAACTCTTCTGTGTAAATAAGGAAATAAAATTCAACATCCTGTAAAAGCCACTCCAATCCTTTCAGATTAAGTAATAAATTAAAAAAGTACTTAAGGAAAGTAATGCTCAAATTTCATGTAATTCTCAGTGCCAAAACACATTGCCGTGTTAGCCAAGTTTGTGTATAATACAATGTCTTAAAAGTATCACTATAAAAGGAGAGCTTACATTTTTCCTATCACCTCTAATTAATTTGGTATCTGTTCAGAGCCAATTTAATCCTCTTGATTCTCTTTAGGCAACAGGTAAACAGAATGATTTCAAAGTGGATTAAATTAGAATCCTTTTCTCTCTTGACTTAGCACACTTTTTCACAAAATTACATTTGGAATTACCCCCAAAATGGATTTCTATGTGTGAATTAATAGTGAGATTAAAGCTGAAAAATTAAACCAAACTTAAGTTACAGTGTGAATTCAACAAAGAACAGGGGAAACATTACAAACCCCACTTTAGAAATTCCTTTATTTATTCATTCATTTATTAAGTATTTACAAGGTACCTACTGTGAGGCATGTTGGGAATACACTGGTAAACAAGGTAGATAAGTTTGCTGATCTCACAGAGTTTGTGCATTTTATACATGTAAATATATAAATGAACCAATAATATAACTACAGGTAGTGGCAAGTGTAATAAATGAATTAAAACAGGGTGATGTGATGGTGACTGGCAGTCACTTACTCAGGTTGTGGTGGTGTCTACTTTACGTTGAGTGGTGAGGGAAGGACTCTCTGAGGTGTTGATACTTGGCTATGATCTTAACAATGAGGAGTCACTGTGAGGGAAGAGAATTCCTGACAGAGAGAACAGACAGTGCACTAGTACTGAGATGAGATGATTGTGAACTTATTTGTTTGAATAAAATAGAGATTATGGTTGGAGATTCTGGCTCAAGGAGCAGAGAGTGGTCTCAGATGTGTTGGATAGGCAGGGTCAAATCACGTAGTGCCTACAGACCACTGTAAGCAGTCATAGAGGTCAACAACTACAAGGACTGGCTAGAACCAGATCATTCCTAGATTCCAAGATGGAGGAAAAATTGACCAGAGACCAGCCCAAAAGCTCATTATACCATCATTATAATGAAAACTGACACCACAAGTAGAAGGGGGGGGCAGGGGGAGCCAGGCACTGTGACATTTCCAGAATGAACCATGCTAGGAACATGACCCCATCCCAAACAGTAAGCAGAGATAGAATTAGCACCACAGCATTCAGAAACTGGTACCCACCAAATCCCAAGAACTAACTGAAATGTGCATAACTCATTCTCCAGATCCCTGGTCCCATCCACTCAGAAGCATGCTTTTTACTTCTTTCACGGTGGCCTCTTATCCCATGCCCTGGCCTTTTTCTTCCTCAGATTTCCTTGAATAAAACTTGCTTTGTTCTCACTCTGATTTGTCCCTGACCTTTTTACTGGGCAAGTCGGGGGCCTGGAGGTCAACTGACGCACAAATATTCTGGAAACATGCTGGGGCAGAGCCATCCCCCAGTGGGTAAGTGACCCTGTAACATTGTGAGGACTAAAGTAGGTGAATTCTGGGGGAAAAATCCCCAATATCATCACTTTTCCATGATGTACCCAATTTTTGGTTATCACAACAAGAGGGGTGCAGGTACAGCCTCAAGGATTTAGTTGATAGAGATCAAAGTTTTGGGGCAGACCTCCCCACAAGCAAAAGAAGTATACAGCCCAAAATGTCCATAGTGCTGAGACTGAGAAACCCTGACCAACCTCTAATTTTTGCTGGGATTTAATCCTGACTCCCCTTTCATCACTCTGTCTCTCCTGCAGACCATTCAAGTGCTGGCTGCCCCCATACCAGCCGCCCATGTCACTAATATTATTGAGGGTTGAGAGTGAGGTAAATGCCAGACTTACTCTTTATTGCTAGTTTTGGACAATTCTTCTCTCTTCGTTCCTAAAATAACTCAGTTTGTGAACCTCATGTAGTTGTCAGCTACAGATGACTGAATCACTTGCTGCCACTCCCTCTTTTGCATGTGTTATCTTGAAGGGTTTAGCTTCAAGGGCTTATTGACATGTTCTCTGACACTATTCCTGTTCTTGGCAATTTCAATACAGGTGAAGGGGAGCAGAGTTTGCTACTGCAAAAAAAATGCTTCTTTAGGATATTGATTATTTAAGGCTAGTTAATTTTAAGGAAGGGCAGACCTGGGAGAAGCTCTGAAAACCAAGTAGAAGTTATCCTTTATAAAGAGCATTTATATTTGTAAGTGATACTCCCATTTCACCCACATCTGGGATTCTTTTCCTTTCTATACATTTTCCTTGTTCTATCACACTTTCTGTAAGATGTTGTATTTTTGCTGTTGCTGCTGTAGTCATTTAGTGTATTATTAAAGTTTGCAGTTTATTTTGAGAACTCCAAGTTAATAATTGTGAGGACATTTTAAATATGGCTTCAAATCTAAATTTCTATTATTCTTTTATATTTTGAAAATAGAGGACTAAAAGACTGGGAAACTGTAAAAAAAAAAGAGACAAGACCTCTCACCCACTTTAAGTATTTAACTCTTCCTAACTAGCTGCACTATGTCTAGGTACTCTGCAATATTCTGAGCTGAAGTGCTCATATTGATGTTTAAGTGTAAATAAATATCTAAATAATGAGAGTTGTTCAACAAAGAAATAAATGAAGGAAGGTCATAGGATTACTTTCACTAGAAGTCATTAAAATTACAATACTCATCTGTCTAAACTTGTTTAGAGATAGTCTCACCTGAAGGCAATGGATCGACCAGACAAATTCTCTAGACATTCTACAGCTCCAAATCCCTAATATTCTAATAAATAGATATTGATTTGAATGCTTGATTCTTGTGGGTTACAGCAGAGGAAGAAACAACATTTCCATGAAATTTAGAGAAAAGAAATTTGTTTTGATAGGTTTACTCTCCTTTCATTTATTTTTTCCTGCCAGACACTTTTTTATTCCCTTTATTGAGTTTGTTTATATAGCAAGCCCTAGATATGGAGCCCCTTCATCTTGAAACTTTTTTATTTTTTTTTATTTTTTGTTCAATTACAGTTATCTGCATCCTCTCACCTCCCCTCCTCCCTTCCCCTCCAGCCCCACTTCCCCCCCCAGCCTCCCTCCTCCCCCTTAGTCCTGTCCATGTGTCCTCTACAGTGATTCCTGTAAACCCTTCTCCCCATTGTCCCCTCCCCTCTCTCCCCTGTCTATTGTTAGACTGTTCTTAATTTCAATGTCTCTGGTTAAGTTTTGCTTGCTTTCTAATTTTGTTGGTTATGATCCGGTTAAAGGTGAGATCATATGGTATTTGTCTCTCACTGCCTGGCTTACTTCGCTTAGCATAATGCTCGCCAGTTCCATCCATGCTGTTGCAAAGGGTATAAGCTCCTTCTTCCTTTCTGCTGCGTAGAATTCCATTGTGTAAATGTACCATAGTTTCTTGATCCATTCATTTGTAGATAGGCACTTAGGTTGTTTCCAGCACTTAGCTATTGTGAATTGTGCTGCTATGAACATAGGAGTGCAAAGGTACTTTTGAATTGGTTTTTCAGGATTCTTAGGGTATAATCCCAGTAGTGGAATTGCTGGGTCGAAAAGCAGTTCCATTTTCATTTTTCTGAGGAAGTTCCAACTGTTTTCCACAGTGGCTGTACCAGTCTGCATTCCCACCAACAGTGCAGTAGGTTTCCCTTTTCTCCACATTCCCTCCAACAGTTATATGTTGCTTTGTTGATGATGGCCCTTCTGACTGGTGTGACGTGGTATCTCATTGTGGTTTTAATTTGCATCTCTCTGATGGCTAATGATGTTGAGCATCTTTTCATATGATTCTGTGCCCTCTGTATGTCTTTTTTCGAGAAGTGTCTGTTCGTGTCTTTTGCCCATTTTTTCATTGGGTTTCTTGTCTTCCTGGAGTGGAGTCGTATGAGTTCTTTATATATTTTGGAGATCAGACCCTTGTCTGAGGTATCATTGGCAAATATGTTTTCCCATATGGTTGGTTCTCTTTTTATTTTAATACTAGTTTATTTAGCCCCACAGAAGCTCTTTATTTTTATAAGGTCCCATTTGTTTATTCTTTCCTTTATGCCCCTCGCTCTGCTGCGTGGAATGTCTGAAATTTTCCTACCGATGTTTTTCTCTAGAACTTTTATGGTGTCATGCCTTACATTTAAGTCTTTTATCCACCTTGAATTTATCTTTGTGTATGGTGTAAGTTGGTGCTCAAGTTTCATTTTTTTGCAGGTAGCCATCCAGATTTCCCAACACCAATTGTTGAAGAGGCTATTTTTATTCCATTTCATGCTTCTTCTCCCTTTGTCGAAGATTAATTGCCCATAGAGACTCGGGTTTATTTCTGGGCTCTCTATTCTGTTCCATTGGTCTATCTGTCTGTTTTTATGCCAGTACCAAGCTGTTTTGATTACCGTGGCCTTGTAATATAGTTTGATGTCAGGAATTGTGATCCCTCCTGCTTTGCTCTTCTTTCTCAAAATTGCAGCTGATATTCGGGGACGTTTATGGTTCCATATAAATTTTTGAAGTGTTTGTTCTAAATCCATGAAATATGCCATTGGTACTTTGATAGGGATTGCATTGAATCTACATATTGCTTTGGGGAGTATGGACATTTTGATGATGTTGATTCTTCCAATCCATGAGCCTGCTATATGTTTCAATTTGTTTGTGTCTTCCATGATTTCTCTCTTCAGTGTTGTGTAGTTTTCTAAGTACAGGTCTTTTACTTCCTTGGTTAGGTTTATTCCCAGGTATTTTATATTTTTTGTTGCTATATCAAATGGGATTTTTTTTCCTGATTTCTGTTTCTGCTGTTTCACTGTTGGTATACAAAAATGCCTTTGATTTCTGGATATTGACTTTATATCCTTCTGTCTTGCCAAATTCAATTATTAGATCGAGTAGTTTTTTGGCAGAGTCTGTAGGATTTTCTAAGTATACTATCATGTCGTCTGCAAATGACAGTTTTATTTCCTCCTTTCCAATTTGGATGCCTTTTATTTCCTTTTCTTGTCTGATTGCTGTGGCCAAAACTTCCAGTACTATGTTGAATAGAAGTGGTGAGAGTGGGCAACCTTGTCTTGTTCCTGATCTTAGTGGGAAAGATTTTAGTTTTTGTCCATTGAGTATAATATTGGCTGTAGGTTTCTCATAGATGGCCTTTATTATATTGAGGAATGCTCCCTCTATTCTCACTTTCCTAAGTATTTTTATCATAAATGGATGCTGTACCTTATCGAATACTTTTTCTGCATCTATTGATATGATCATGTGATTTTTGTCTTTGCTTTGGTTTATGTGATGTATTACGCTTATTGTTTTGCGAATGTTGTACCGTCCTTGCATCCCTGGGATGAAGCCTACTTGGTCATGGTGAATGATCTTTTTAATGTATTGCTGGATGCAGTTTGCTAATATTTTGTTGAGGATTTTAGCGTCAATGTTCATCAGTGATATTGGCCTGAACTTTTCTTTCTTTGTTGTGTCTTTTTCTGGTTTTGGGATTAGGATGATGCTGGCTTCATAAAAAGAGTTTGGGGTCTTCCTTCATTTTGGATTTTTTGGAATATTCTGTGAAGGATAGGTGTTAGTTCCTCCTTAAATGCTTTGTAGAATTCTCCTGTGAAACCATCTGGTCCAGGGCTTTTGTGTGTTGGGAGTTTTTTGATTACTGCTTTAATTT
>PVJI01028587.1:0-16344 GCA_004026765.1 Micronycteris hirsuta
AAAAAAAGAAAAAAGAAGAAAAAAAAGGAGTGAGGGAAGGGAGAAAGAATACTATAAGAAGAGGGAGGGAGGAAAGCGAGATAATGTATAAAGAAGGAAAGAATGGAGGGCCGAATTAAAAAGAATAAAAAAAATTTTTTTTTATCTTTTATAAATTAAAAAATGACAAAACGAAACAAAACACACAAGTAAGTAAAAAAAAAAGAAGAGAGGTATGAAGAGAGGGGACTAGGAATACTGAAGGAAAGGGAGGAAGAAGGAATTAAAAAATGGTGAAGGACAGAGAGGAAGACAGGTTAAAAAAAAGCAAAAACAAAACAAAACAAAACAAGAATTAACAAAAAACAAAATGAAGAAACCAAAAAAAAAAAAAAAAACCTCTAGGTTTCTGATTTTAAAGCTTTCTGGCCAGGCTGGGTCTGTCTGGTAAGATATCAGTTTTGCTTTTCTTCTTTCCTGAGGTGCACTCTTCACTGTTGTCCAGGCACCAGCCCAGTTCCTGAGTGTGCTTCTGGGCCCAAACTGTCTTTTTTTATTATTATTATTTATTTATTTTCAGAGAGAGGAGAAGGAAGGGAGAAAGAGCATGTATGGTTGCCTCTGACATGGCCCTCACTGAGGACCTGGCCCGCAACCCAGGCATGTGCCCCAACTGGGAATCGAACCGGGACCCTCTGGTTCCCAGCCCACGCTCAATCCACTGAGCTACACCAGCTGGGCTGGGCCCAAACTGTCTTGATGTGCACCTGATAGTGGCAAATCTCCCACTGCCTATTTTTTCTCCGCTGGTCTAACTAATAGGTTCTCTCTGTGCCCTTTCTGGATAGTTTGGCCCCTGCTCTGAGTCAAGAATTCCTGCGGTCTGTATCTCCGGACTGCCGCTCCCCTCAACAGGGTGCTTCTGCCCTATTCCCACAAAGCTGCTTGGTCTTGCCGGGCTTCACGCTCCTGTGTGCGCCTGCGTGCGCCTGCGTGCGCCTGGTCTGACTGGCTAGGGCTTTGTCCCCAGCTGTAGGTGTTAGCTCAGCGCTCCTGTGAATTCTTTTATCTTTGCCCCTTGGCTGTGCGCCAGTGAGCCCCGGCCGAAAGGCCTGGTCGTGCGCTCTCTCTGGTATTTTTGAGCTGTGCGCCGTGTTCGCTGACTTCTTTGTCCCTGGATTATGCGCCCAAGAGGCCCAGTTGTGCACTGTCCCCAGTATTTTTGAACCCGTGTACGAATGGTCCGCGGGTCGCTGGGTGCGCACGGCCCCTGGTTTCCCTTGTTCGGTGCCCCAGGCCGCACTCGGCCAGAGATTCGCTGACTGCAAGCTGTTTCCGATACTTCTGGTATGGGCTGGGAAAGGCCTCGACCCCGGATACAAACAGGCTCCAATTCCCCTTGGTGGAAGCGCCAGCCTCCTCGGGCCAAGGGCCGACCTTGCTCTCCCTCCGTGATACAGGCCGAGTTCCCTGGGCCTCCAATCCCGGTCGCCTACCGCTCCTGGTAGCGCACGGCTCCCGGGTCCTGCACCGATCCCGGGTCACGCACCCGACCTCGCGACTGTTGAGAGCGGGGCCTCTCCAAATAGCCACGTAGCGCCACTGTTTTTCCTCTCTGAAAAATTCTACCTATTTACACTCTCCAGACAAAAGAAGCATCTGACTACTCTCAAATCCTAATCTGGCTCCCTCCCCAAGAATCTTGCGTCCGATCCGGGTGGCTGCCGGGTCTGGGACCGAAGCCCCACCCCGCTCCCCAGGCTTTTCCCGATGGGGACCCTTTCCTTCCCATGCTCTCTGCTTACCGTTTGAATGTTCAAATTCCCCTGTAATCTTGGGCATCAATCATCATATGTGTTGGAATACTGCTGGGTTTTCGCCCCGTTCCTCAGAAAATCAACCAGTGGGTAGGAGGACGTAAACTCTGTTCCTCCTAACTCGCCGCCATCTTCCCCCTCCTCATTATAGTTTTAATTGGCACCTTTCTGATGATTAGTGACATTGAGTATCTTTTCACATGTCTGTTGGCCATCTGTATGTCCTCTTTGGAGAAATGTCTATTCAGGTCCTTCACCCATTTTTTAATTGCATTGTTTGTTTCTTTTGCTGTTGTGTTTTATAAGTTTCTTATAAAATTTGGATATTAACCCCTGATCATATGTACTGGTAAATGTGTCCTCCCATTCAGTGGGTTGTCTTCTCATTTTGTTTATGCTTTCCTTTGCTATGCAAAAACTTTTTAGTTTGATATAGTCCCATTTGTTTATTTTTTCTTTTGTTTCCCTTGCCTGAAGAGATATGTCAGAAAAAATATTTCTGTGAGCAACATCCTATCTTTTCTTCTAGGTATTTTATGGTTTCGAGTCTGACATTTAAGTCTTTAATCCATTTTGAGTTTATTCTTGTCTGTGGTGTAAAAAGGTGGTCTAGTTTAATTTTTCTGCATATATCTGTCCAGCTTTCCCAGGACCATTTATCAAATAAACTATCTTTAGCCCATTGAATGTTTTTGCCTCCTCTGTCAAATATTAATGGACTATAAAGGCATGGGTTTATTTCTGAGCTCTCTATTCTGTTCCATTGATCTATATATCTGGTTTTATCAATAAATCAACAAACAATAAGTGCTGGTGAGGACATGGAGAAAGGGGAGCCCCTCTGCACTGCTGGTGGGAATGCAGATTGGTTCAGCAACTGTGGAAAGAAGTATGGAGTTCCCTCAAAAAATTAAAAATGAAATTTTGTTATGACCTAGCAATTCCAATTCTGGAAATTTATCTGAAAAAACTTGAAACACTAATTCAAAATAATATATGTACCTCTATGTTCATTGCAGTGTTATTTACAATGGCCAAGATTTGGAAGCAGCCCCAGTGTTCATCAGAAAATGAATGGATAAAAAAGCTATGGTACATTTACAGAGTGGAATACTATTGAGCCATAAAAAACAAAAAAAATACCCTTTATGACAGTATGGATGGACCTGGAAAACATTATGCTAAGTGAAATAAACCAGGCAGAGAAAGACAAGTACCATATAATTTAACTCATATGTGGATTGTAATGAACAAACTTAATTAACAAGCAAAACAGAGACTCATAGAGAGTAGGCTGACAGCTTTGTCAGGAGGTTGGGGAGATCAAGCAAAAAAAAAAAAAAGAACATACGGACATGGACAACAGTGTGGTTTCTGTGAGAAGGAGGAAGTGGGTGGAGGTAGAAATGGATATAGTGGTGATAACTGGCAATGGAAAAAATAGAATAAAAATGTACTATTAAAACCCTGACTCTTCCTGAATCTAGACTCTATGTTCTTAACTACTACATTCTACTGCTCTTGGCTCAAAAACAAAAGAAAAACTTTATGTAAAATATTATGTAATACAGTTATTTTATAAATTGTGAATGGACTCACCCAAATGTTTTGAATCATGGGAATTAAACCCTAACATCAATGGGTTCTCCAGTTTGTGGGGTTGTTAAGCGAATTATTCCTCCCTCACAGTGAGGAGGAATTATGGGAGTAGGGGAGAGAAGGAGTAGATCAAAAATGTCTTGTGCCTTTTAGGAATTAATCTTTTAGGGCACTGGTTCCTAACTATAAACCAAGTGGCATTAGAGCTTGGAAGATAGGAAGTTAACCCAGTTTGTTACTGTTTCCCCCCCCCTTCAGCACAACTGCATTGCAAGGGAAATAGCTGCTCATAAGTGTTAAGGGCCTTATTACTGTTCAAATGTCCTTTTAATATTCTTTGTGCTGGCAAAAGTACATTACAAATGATATACAGGGGAGGAATATTTCAAACTCCTTGGATGGTGGCATTTTGTAAACCTCACAGCCAGAGTACAAATTTCTCTCAACCTCTGGAAATCTGTCTTCATAGTATAGGGTAGGTGGAAAGGGGCTTACAAATCCTTTTCAACCTGACAGCTCAAAAACCTAACTTGTTTTCTGATTTCTCAGCCATGACAGGTTGTGTGTTGGTGGTGTATTTTTCAGTACAGAAGCTAAGGACTCTTGCTAGAATTTGGGGGTCCAAGAAGCTGGGCTTTAATATTAAATTCTGGGCAGGGGAGACATAGACAACAAAATATGTATCAGGTTTCTTCAGGTGTTTCTACATGAAACATAAGAGATTTGATGATAAACTGTGGTTTAGGAATTTCTATGCCTTTAGATACAATCCTCTTTGCAAATTCTGAGCATGCCTCTTATTTGCCATCTGTACAAATATAATGATTTCATTCAGTCAAACCCTTTTCTTAACCCTTTGTCTTCAAGGAACTCTATATTCATACAATTTGAGGTGACAGATAACCTGTCTGTCCGCAAACATTATTTGTACCATCTTTCCATGAGCCTGAAATTTTTACCATGTTCCACTTATTTGATTAATTTTTCTACTTAGTCCATCCATCCATCCATCCATGAATCTATCCAAAAAATATTTATCAACTGCTCTGTGCTAGGAATTCATTGGTGATTAAAGCAGACATGGTTTCTGTCCTTGGGTGTACAGTCTGTTGGAAGAGATAGACAATAAAGAAGTAAAGGATCCAAGTAATTCACTTCAATTGCACTAAGTGCTAAAATGAATATGTATACAGCTGGAAAAAAATGGTAGAAGATACCAGGAATGGAACTAGTTAGTATGCTCAGGTGTCAGTTTAATTGAGAATTAAGACTTCCCTTACAGGGAGCTCTCTTTAAAAATATTAATACATTATGTAGCAGAGGTAATGCACTAACTCACTGGAATGGCCATATTAACAGATAATAGGACTCTGAGTATGTGGGTCTCAAAACAGACAAGTTTCTTTTGGTGGTGTGTGGGTCAGGGAGAGGAGATATAGACTAATTGAACCCCTTCTATGTGCTAGGCTTTGTACCAGATGCTATTGTTTAAAGACTATTCTCTTTTCATTATAATTGCAACACTAAAAGGTGGATATCAAATTCATTCTAGGGATGGGAAAAAAGGTTCTGAGAGGTTAAGCAACCTGACCAAGATCACAAGTTTAGTTGTTGGCAGAGCCTAGGAGTAGGAAGGCTGGGGTGTTGTGGAGCAGTTAGGTAAAATGTCAAGTTTATCAAAAGAGAAAAAGAAGCAATTAAAAGGAAGAAGGAATATGGTGCCATTGACCAAAAATAAATTAAAAGACCTGGTCCTGTCTTTAGTTACAATTCACCTGGAGAAAGATGATGAACTCTTGAGAAAAACAAGAGAATGTAACACCAATAGCCAAGTCCAAAGTGTGTTATTTTTGAGGAAGAGAAATGAAGGGCATAAATGGGAGGAGTCAAGATAATTTGAAAAAGCTACTGGGAAGTGGTTGTCAAAGCCATGTAAAATGAAATCTTCCTTTAAATACAGTACTTGCTTCCCTTTGTTTGGATGAAGTGGTTTTAGATTTAAAGAAAGTTAGGTGCAAAAAATTGATTACTGAACTGTCTAGAAGGTCAACAGACACATTAAGATCACTGAGTTATGAATCAATGAAGGCTATATGGGTCTAAGCAACATCTTAGCTGTGGGTACTATTTCAGGTCAAAACACATGATACCAACTGTCCCCAGGTCCACTTCCCAACACTAAAATGTGACAGTGATTAAATGCAAAATGCAAATATTACTGTATGTAAGTCCAAATTTAAAACAATAATGGCCTGTTGTCAGACAATATGGAAAGGTAGAATTGCACGGAATTTGTTATTATACTTGCAAATCCAGCAATATTTACAGTGGGTTGACACAATGCTGCATAACCCAGTGCAACATAAGGGAAGGATTATGGAAAGCAGGGTTGGAAATTTGTGAGTACACAGAAGAACACTGCCTTTCAGAAATCACAAAGGAAGGCACAAAGAGGGAGGAACAGTTTCAAGGTCAGTTTCTTAGACATATCTGAATAGTGCTTATGCTTACAATTTCTTTTATGAAGCAAGGGAAAGGCAAATTATCAGATTATTTTTTTAAATCGTCACCTGAGAATGTATTTATGGGTATTAGAGAGAGAGGAAGGTGGGTTAGAGAGAGAGGAAGATGGGTTAGAGAGAGAGATGTGAGAGGAAAACATTGATTGTTTGCCTCTTGTACATCCCCTTAGCTGGGATTGAACTCGCAACTAGGTATGTGCCTTGAATGAGAATCAAACATGCAATGTTTTGGTGACACTCCAACCAACTGAGCCACCCACCCATGGCTGTCATGTTATTGAAATTTGCTTCTATAAAGTTTGACTAATGTCCAAAACCTTAACCATAATTTCCTATTCTTCTTACACTTTTTTGAGCTCTCATTCTTCTATTAATTATAAGTTCAATGTGGCCAGAAACCATGTGTCTGTTTTGTTTACCACTCTATCCCTACCATCTAACAGTGCCTGGCACATAGTACATGCTCAATAAATATTTGGTATTTGAATGAATTCTCATGGCGGCCTTGAAAGCTCTCCTTGCTTTCCTCTACTGAAGAAATGCCTCTGGGCTGTCTGTATCTCTCCTTGCCCAATTATTTTCATTAAAACATCTTTATTTTATATTTTATTCCCTTGGGGATACTCAGAAGAGAGATTTTTTTATCCTCACCTGAGGGCATTTTTCCATTGCTTTTAGAAAGGGAGGAAAGGAGAGAGAAAAACATTGGATGGCAACCCTAAGTGCCCAGTCTGTGGATTGCATGAGGCCCAGACTTGGGATTGAACCTCCAATCCAGACATATGCCCCAACTAGGAATAGAATCCACAACCTTTCAGTTATGGAATGATGCTCTAACCAACTGAGCCACACTGCCCAGGGAGAAAGAGAGATTTTAACCAGTGAGATTAATAGTTTCAGGCCCTACATTAATCCAGATCCATTGAGAAAAAAAGAAAGCCACTCTACGTGGAGATTACATGCAGAGAACTGGTTACACAGATGATGAGGCACATATAAGGGAAGTCTTACTTTCCTGATTGAGTATATTTAGAGCAACTCTCTTGACACAATTCTGTTATGAGTGCACAAAAACTAAAGGTTGGAAGTAACCTTAAGCTTCATTCAACTCAAACTCATCAGATGGCTGATGTGTCACAGATATCTATTGCCTACTCCAACATCTTTTCTCTTTCTCCTTATATACAGAATGTTAGTTTTCAGATGGATATCTTTCTATCCAGAATAAAGTATCATATTTTCCTGAATTCCTTGCAGCTATCCAAAGCCATGAAACTAACTTGTAGGCAATGACATGGAAGAAAGTTTTCATATGAAAGTTACAGTGAGGCTTCTACAGTAAAAGGGAGGTGGCACATTTAAGAAGGGCCCTTTTTTGTTTTTCTGCATTTCTTCCTTCTTCAGATCCTGCACTGAAGACATGATGGTTGGATTTTCAAGGGTCCAATGAGGAAATCTTGAGGGTAAAAGACAAGCGATAGGATATTACAATGGAAAGGTAGGAACCTAGGTCTGTGATGACACCAAGGTAAATAGCCTGCAGCTTTGGACTACCTACCTCCCAACCTTTTTCACATGAAAGAGAAATATTATGTCTATAGTATTCAAGTGATTGTTTTATTTTCTAATATTTTTGCTTTATTTCTGTTACATACAACTGAATATAATTTGACCTGGTCCAGTTATATTGTTTTTATCGTGCCTGAGACAAATGACAATTTATCTTTGACTTGGATACTTCCAGTGGTGGGGAACTTATTCATCCATGAGTTGACCTATCTATCTTGGGACAGCTATTACTAATGGGGACTTTTCTTTGTTGAGTGCACATTTATAGCTATGTAGAGCCCACTAATAATTCCTAGAATGGCTTTTGGGCCATAACTTTCTTGTCCTTTATTCACAGGTCACATGTTTGAAGAAGTACTTATGTTCTTTGGAGTTGGCTCATCTCTGGGCTAAATATCTCCAGTTCTTTAAGTTCTCTTCACAAGATGGCTTTTTTATTTCAACAAGCTTAGCCTAGCTTCATGTATAATTAGTTCAATGAATGCTTTTAGAAAAGAGCTCCAGGCCATGAAATTCAGTTGTGTTGTCCACAGACCTATTTATTTAATAGATTCAGTTGAACTAAAGGAAAGGTACTTTTTAATTGCTTTATGCCAAATTAACAGCCTGCAGTTTATATAATGGGCCTCACTATTTTAGGTGCGATAAAATCTGGGTTAAAACAAGAATGATCATTTGATCCTATGCTACATTATAATCAGTACGTGCAGCAACAGACTTAAAGTTTTAATTCATTATTAATCACAATGTACACAAACCAGTGTGTCCTTTTACATAGTAAGAAGCAACATTCCCAGACTCATTAGCTGTTGCTTAATCTGCTTAAACAAAACTCCCTTCTGTGGAGTTTTCTGTGGAGGTAGTCAGCCCAGATACTTGGGCTCTCCTTAAATGGACTGTCTGCTTAGCACTTGTCAATCACTTCCAATGGAAACATACCCTAGTAGTCCACTGAGAAACCACTTTCTATATGCATTAAAATGCTTTACAGTTTTTCAACATGTGTATCTAAGAGTTATGCTTCATTCCCTACCACTTCACTAGAACAACACCAGCAAAATTCATTGACCCCTACCTGTTAAATTCAGTAAACTAATATTTTTTTCCTCATCTCAGCTGACACCCCTGTTGTAATTGACACTGTTGGCTAATTTATTTTCAAATTCTCTACTCTCTTGGTTAATGGCACCATACCCTTACTGGTTATTTTTCTCTATGGCCAGTCCTTAGTCTCCCCTGCTGGACCCTCTTCCTCTGATCACCTCCTAATTGTTGCTGTGCTTCAGAGCCCTGACCATAACTCTCTGCACTCCTCACTTTATATTTTTCCCCTGGGCAATCCCATCCACTCTGCAGTATCAATGTAGTCTGATGACTTTTATGTCTGTGTCTCCAGGTCTGACCTTTCCATATTGAACTCCAACTAATATTTTCAACTGACACAGCGGCAGCATTACCTTCATGACTCATAGGCACCATAAACCATATATCCTCAAAACTCATCACCTTCCTCTCCAACTCAGATACTCAAGCCAAAAATCTGAGAATCAGGCATTTTCTCACCTCTCTATATTTATTCCTCCCAATAACCATGTCATGTAAGTATGATTATACCCATTTAGACATGTGAAGGCCAAGGCTCAGTGTAGTTAAGTAGTGTACCCACAAATCATTCAACCACTACATGACAGGTTATAATGCATTTCAATCCAACTCTGGAGTTGGAACTTTTAACAACTGTGGTAAATTCCCCTTACTAGGGGATTCTATTACAGGATAATTTGTCATCATCTTGAAAAACAGAGATCAAAACCCCCAAGGGGAAGGAAACACTGAAGAAGAAAGGGTTGTTGAACCAATTAGAGTAGAAGGGAAGGGAAGGTCCCCGACCAACCTGGATTAAACATAAGCTCATGTAATGCAAGGGGCAAAAGGTAATAGAGGGAGAAAGTGAGTAAAGCCAAGGGAGTTGAGGCGGAAAGGGCCTTAGGCTAAACTTGTCTTCATTAGTGTCTTGTGATAAGACAATTGACCTCACTGGGTTTCAGTCCTGCCTGTAGATAAGTGGTTCCCAGGTGAAAAAGGGAAAACATCTTGGTAATCCCAAACCTAGAGTCCCATATAACCTGTACTGAAATCAAAAGGGCCTATTGACCGATACACATCACTAGTAACCATGAAGAATAGATGCAGGATATAATAAATAGTAATTAGTTTGGAACAAAACCAAAGGAAAAATTTCCACAGCAAGCTCAGCCATGAAAATGATAAGCAAATTATTATTTGAGAAGTTCCAGCCAAGATGGAGGCATAGGTAGAAATGCTTTGCTTCTTTGAACAACCAAAAGAAGGATAACAACCAATTAAAAAAGTAAACAACCAGAACTGCCAGAAAATAAAAATGCATGGAACTCCAACAACCAAGGAGTTAAAGAAACATTCATCCAGAATGGTAGGAAAGGCAGAGACGGGCAGCCAGGTGGAGAGGATGCATAATAACAAGGTTGCTGGCTGGAGGAAAGGACGGGTGAGGTGGGGCTGGCTGATCAGGAAACTAAAGACTCAGAAACTGTAGCTGTAAAACACTGCAGGGTTTGCAAAGGTGGGAGAAACTCCCAGTATCACAGGAGAGTTTGTTGGAAAGTGGGGCTAGAGCAGAGCTAGCAAGTGGCATTGTTCCCTCTCTGACTCCTCCCCCACAGACAGTGCCATGACACAGCAAAAAAGGTTGCCCAACCCTGGGTAATACCTAAGACTCTGCCCCCTTCCAACATAACAGGTGCACAAAGATGAAGAAATATGGCACAAATGAAAGAACAGATCATAACTCCAGAAAAAGAACAAAGCAACAAGGAGATAGACAACCTATCTGATGAAGAGTTCAAAACACTGGTAATCAGGGTGCTCACAGGACTGATTGAAATTGGTTGCAAAATGAAGGAATAAATGGAAGCTACACCAAGTGAAATACAACAAAATATATAGGGAACCAACAGTGATAGGAAGGAAATGGGGACTCATATCAATGATTTGGAAAAAAAAGGAAGAAATAAACATCCAACTGGAACAGAATGAAGAAACAAGACTTGAAAACAGTGAGGAGAGGCTTCAGAAACTCCAGGACAACTTTAAACGTTCTAACATCTGAATCATAGGGGTGCCAGAAGGAGAAGAAAAGAGCAAGGAATTGAAAACTGATTTGAAAACATAATGAAGGAGAATTTCCCCACTCTGGCAAAGGAAATACACTTCTAGGACATCCAAGAAGCCCAGAGAGTCCTAAAGAAATTGGACCCAAGTAGGAACACACCAAGGCACATTGTAATTAAGTTATCCAAGATTAAAGATAAGGACATAATCTTAAAAGCAGCAGGAGGGAAGGAGAAAGTTACCTACAAAGGAGTGCCCATAAGCTGATTTCTTAAAAGAAAACTTACGGGTAAGAAAGGACTAGAAAGAAATATTTGAAGTCATGAAAGGCAAGGACCTACATCCAAGATTACTCTATCCAGCAAAGCTATCATTTAGAATGGAAGGGCAGATAAAGTGCTTTCCAGATAAGGTCAAGTTAAAGGAGTTCATCATGACAAAGCTCTTATTATATGAAAAGTTAAAGGGACTTATCTAAGAAATAGAAGATCAAAAACTATGAACAGTAAAATGACAACAAACTGACAACTATCAACAACTGAACCTAAAAATGAAAACTAAACAAACAACTAGAACAGGAGTAGAATCACGGTAATGGAGATCACATGGAGGATTATCAGTGGGGAGAGGGATGGGGAAAATAGGGGGAAGGTACAGGGAATAAGAAGCATAAGTGTTAGGCATAAAATAGATGGGGTGGGTTAAGAATAGTATAGGAAATGGAGAAGCCAAAGAACCTGGATGTATTATCCATGGACACGAACTAAGTGGGGGTGGGGGGGATGTTGGAAGGTGGAGGTTGCAGGGCAGGGGTGGATAAAGGGGAGAAAAAATTGGGACAAATGTAATAGTATAATCAATAAAATATACTTAAAATTATAAGGAAATTGAAAGAATAAAATAATTACTCTTAAATATGTTTTCAACTCAGTTTGATTAAGCATCGTTCTATTGCTGTCTTTTTTCTTTTCTCCTCCTCAATTGTCTTCTATCATTTTTACCTCAGTCTTTTTTTGAAAGATTTTATTCATCTATTTTTAGAGAGAGGGGAAGAGAGGGAGAAAGAGAGGGAGAGAAACATCAATGTGTGGTTTCTTCTTGCGCACCCCCAACTGGAGACCTGGCAGGCAATCCAGGCATGTGTCCTGACTGGGAATTGAACTGGTGACCCTTTGGTTCACAGGCCGGCACTCAATCCACTGAGCCACACCAGCCAGGGCTTACTTCAGTCTTTAAAATAAGCATTATTTTTAGGAATGGAACTCATATTCAGTACATGAAAGGCATCAGAACAGTAAATTTCTTTAATTTCAACATTCTATCAGTGTCTGGTGCTTGACTAAATTGATATGTTCCAACAATGTTGACTGGTAAACAAATCTTGTTTTATTGTTGCCTCACATTAAAACACTGGAGATGTGTTCCTAAGTGCACCCCATCTCCCCTTGCCAAATGGAATATGTTATCGTACAGATACAGAGAGAGCTAGTTGTCAAGAAGACAGTTCTAATATGGCATTGGTGCCATGATTATTTGGGGGGAAGGTGTTTTCATTTGGGGATGTCTCTTATGCCATAAGTCCACTGTTCGTTTTACCATTCTTCAGGAAAAGGATTTATCCTAACCCTGTTTGACATCCTGAGCATACATGTTCACTCTTCCTATGGGTCTAAATGTAGGTGGGATGGTATATCTCACCACTAAGTACATTGTTTTAACAAAAGGTACTTTAGCATGAAAATTCCTTATGTTACATTCTTAATACTTCAAAAAGTAAATTAAATGAGCTTCTTTATGAATTATGTAAATTAAAATGTGGGTAAATTTACTTAAAACAAGTGCTCATTTTAGTTGATGTTCAGGTTTCTGTCACCTCCTTCTTAACAACATTATTAAAATGATTTACTGTGGCTTATAGTTTCATTTGTAAACTGGTTAGGAAAAAGTCCTAGAGGAGAACATAGGAAGGGAAATCTCAAATATTCCATGCAGCAATATTTTCACTGTTATGTCTCCTAGAGCAAGGGATAGAAAGGAAAGAATAAATGAATGGGATCTCATCATTAAAAAGCTTCTTTCTGCAAGGCTAAGAAAAACATCACCAAAATGAAAAGGGAATCAACCATAGGGGGAAATATATTTGCCAATAATACCTTGGAGAAGGGTTTGATCTCCAAAATATATAAAGAACTCACATGACTCCATTCCAGGAAGACAAACAATGCAGTTAAAAAATGGACAAAAGAGCTGAACAGACACTTTTCCATGGTGGACATACAGACAGCCTGTAGACATATGAATGGATGCTCAGCATCACTAGCCATCAGAAAGATGCAAATTAAAACCACAATATGAGATACAACCTCACACCGGCTAGAATAGCCATCATAAATAAATCAGCAAACAACAAGTGCTGGAGAGGTTGTGGAGAAAAGGGAACCCTACTACACTGCTGGTGGGAATGCAGACTGGTGAAGCCATTGTGGAAAACAGTATGAAATTTCCTCAGAAAACTAAAAATAGAACTGCCTTTTGATCCAGCTATTCCAGTTCCGGGATTGTATCCTGAGAATCCTGAATCACCCATTCAAAAGAACCTGTGCACTCCTATGTTCATAGCAGCATTTTTACAATAGCCAAGTGCTGGAAATAGCCTAAGTTCTCATCAGTAAATGAGTGGATCAAAAAGCTATGGTATATTTACACAGTGGAATACTACACAGCAGAAAGAAAGAAGGAACTCCTATGCTTTGTGACGGCATGGATGGAACAGGAGAGTATTTTGCTAAGTGGAATAAGCCTGGTGGTGAAAGACAAATATCATATGTTCTCACCCATAACAAGAATCTAATGAACAAAACAAACAAATGAGCAAAATAGAAACAGAGGCATGGAAAAAAGAACAAACTGGCAGGGAGTAGAGGGGAGGAGAGAGTGGGATAAGGGAGGAAAAAGGTGAAGGGTCTAGTTAAAGAACAATTATAAATGACCCATGGGCATGGACAACAGGGCGTGGATTGATTGGGGGAGTGGCGGAGTAGGTGGGGCAGGGGAGAGCAACAGGGGAAAATTGGGGCAACTGTAACAGATCAATAAACAAAAGAAAAAATAAAATAAACTTCAGGCATCAGTTTGCATAAAAAAAAGATGTTCAGTTCCTTCTTTGAAACTTATTCAATCAAATAATGCACTCCTCCTATGGTGAGGAGTAAATGAGGGATAAGGGAAACAGGAGTATTATTCTAGTGGGGCTCTCTTCCCATTGATATCTGAGACAAGAAATGAAGGTACACCCTCTAATGATACTAAGAAAAAAATCCCTACCATTTGAACACTATCATTTCATTCCCCAAAATAGAATGAAGTCCTTTAATAAAATTACCTTTCTACCACATTGCCCTTATTTTTCACAGCCCTGTGAAATTTCATTAGAATTTGGCTGGCAATTAGTCCTTGGACTAGCCTTTGGGAACTGCTGAACTAGATGACTTTTAAGATCCTTCTAACCATGAGATGCTATAATTCTATGATAGAATTTCACTTGTACCTGGTCAGCAGAAGAGAACTGAGGGACTGAACCTGGGTCAAGAAACAGACAGATCCTGAAAATGTATTTATGAAAAGGTTGGCAGTCAGGCCCAGAGCAGAGTATATTTTCTCCTTGGAATTTTTAATCATATTTCACTGCTGTTAATATAAAGATGAATTTATCTAAAAAGGCCAGAGGGTTGTTATGAGGAGAACCTGATATTGAACTTCTATGTCCAATTTCTGGCTTAGGGATTTCTGTTGCCAGCATGTGCACCATGACACTTGGAAGAAAAGACAGCTATGTCAGTTTCAGCATCTCTCTTAGTAATAGCATTTCAAATGTGTTTATATCTTTGTCTTAATATTTTATTACTAGCCTGGTGTTTTCCTCATCCCACATGTGGTCCCACTCCCCCTCCCCTTGTGAATTTATGAAGCTACATTGTGGCAAATTTAAATAGAAAACCACATATCTAGGGTGATTTATCATTAATGTGAAATTCTATCCCAACCTGAAAGTTGAGGAGCAGGGATCCCAAGCTATTTCAAAATTCATATTACAAGACAGACAATCAGATGCCCCCAAACCACAACATCTTGTACCCTATTAATCGTACACTGACAGAGCCCTTTGGTTGCATTTGTATTTCCAAATGAATACAAACATATGTCACCATTTTTTATTGATTTTGGACTTTCCTGGGAAGGAAACACTGTTAAATTATAATAAATGGTGTCAACTAAAACAAATAGTGCAAAACCCATTAAGAAGGCATTTGTTGCAGAACTTGGTTTGATTTGTTGGCGTCAGTTGAAATCATGTCAAAATAATGTCTTTGGAAACCAAATAAAAATTCGTTTGCAAATTTGTCTGCAGCAAGCATTTCTAGAGCATAAAAATCCTTAAGAATCAATATGGTTTTATTCAGTATGCAAATGTACTGAAAAGCATTACAGCAAACATTCTATTGTTGAATTATAGTGTTTGTGAATTAATAAATAATAATAGATAATAAATAATATAGTGACAGAATTAGATAATACATTTATGAAGAAGTAGAGAAAGAAAAGATTAAAGGGGATAGTCTTGGGGGAAGATCAATTTTCAGATAAGCTAAACTAACATTTTATATTCCAAAAATTAATGGAGTTCAGTCCTATAACTCATAATGTCCTGTTAAACTAAATTTCACTGCAGTCTTTTAAAACAGAAAGGAACTGCAAAATTCCAGGTTCTGAAGTGATAACCATTTGAGTTCTTTATTTTTTCTGCTTCCAATTTTTTGGTTATGTGATTTTTTTCACATTTTTTAAATTGTTCAAGTACAGTTGTCTCCATTTTCCCCCCACAACTCCCTCTCACCCCAGCCTTTAGTCAGTCTACAACTATAATTTGCATAACTGTGTTTGCCTTCCAGGTAATCGGAAATTTAATTGCTATCAGAGTAAAATGTGAGTCTTATTTCCAAATGATGTTAGTGCAGTGTGTCCCAATGTGCAGTTTTGAGAGTGATTATAATCAGGCAAAAGAGAGGGATGCAGTTACAGTTGAGGTTCAATATAAAATCAAAAAGAGTTCATCTTCATTGTATCCCCAGGTCCTTTTCTGCCACCATCCTCTTTCTCTTTTCACTGCCTTCCAGGGCACAATTCTCAAAAAATGCTTCACCTATGGTGTTTAAGCTGAGTTTTTCATTCTTGGCCCTTTGTGCCCCCTCTCACTGAAGCAGACCTCATTCCTGGTATGCTTAAAGGAAAAAACATTGATAAACTAGTTAATATTTTTATACCTACCTTACCTCTTCCAGGTGGTTTATTTTTATTTTTTCAAAGTAAAAGCAATACAAAAACAAGCCGAATCTCAACCACCAGCTACTATCACTATAGTTTCATAAAGCAAAGGGTACTTTAATGCCCCCTCTACCTCAATGAAAGTAGGAAAGATATAATAAGAAATAATGGACAGTCTGTTTAATTGAATAATTTAGCTTTATGACCAACTGTCATTACACTGATTTTATTTTTCTAATTTTGTAAAATACCAGTGAGACTTCATCAAAGCCTAGTCCTATTTTGTAAGCTAGTGTTTAAAAACTGTTATTTTAAAACGATTGCATTGCTATGATGTTCAGAAGGGCCGTGGTTTTTACTACTGTTTTTTTTTTTTTTTTTAGTGG
>PVJI01028588.1:0-16344 GCA_004026765.1 Micronycteris hirsuta
TCCATGTGTCCTTTATAGCAGTTCCTGAATACCCTTGTCCCCCTTCTCCCCTTCCCCCTCCCCTCTGGTTACTGCCAGAATGTTCTAAACTTCAATGTCTCTGGTTCTATTTTGTTTCTCTGGTTGTATTTTGCTTGCTTACCTCACAAGCGTCTTGGCTGTGACTGATCTGAATTCCCCAGTAGCTGATCTGGCCTCGATGCCTTCGCTCCTGAGTCCTCATACAAAACTTTTTAACATTTCATATAGTAGAGGCTGCATGATGATGTACTCCTTGAACTTGGCCTTATCTGAGAAGCACTTTATCTGCCCTTCCATCCTAAATGAAAGTTTTGCTAGATAGATTATTCTTGGTTGTAGGCCCTTGCTTTTCATGATTTGAAATATCTCTCTCCAGCCCCTTCTTGCTTGGAAGGTCTCCTTTGAGAAAGCCGCTGACAGTCTTATGGGGATTCTTTTGTAGGTAACTGTCTCCTTTTCTCTTGCTGCTTGCAAGATTTTCTCCTTATTCTTAATCTTGGGTAATGTAATTATGATGTGCCTTGGTGTGTTCCTCTTTGGGTCCCACTTCTTTGGGGTTCTCTGAGCGTCTTGGATTTCCAGGAAGCCTATTTCCTTTGCCAGATCTGGGAAGTTCTCCTTCATTGTCTGTTCAAAAATAGTTTCAATTTCTTGGTCTTCCTCTTGTCTTTCTGGCAGCCCTATGATCCGGATGTTGGGTCATTTACAAATGTCTCTGAGGTTCCTGAGACCCTCCTCATTTTTTTGAATTCTTGTTTCTTCCTTCTGGTCCACCTCATTGGTTTGAGACCCAACTTCCTTTTTTTTCCCTATTGGTTCCCTGTAAATCTTCCTCCATTATCCTTATCGTATTCTTCATTTGTTCAATTATTTGCATCCACCTTTCTTCCAGTTTTGTTAGTATTTTGATTACTAGCATTTTAAACTGAGCATCTGATAGGTTGACTATGTCGTCATCCGTTAGTTGTAATTTGTTCTGATCTTTCATTTTGGCCATTTTCATTCTTTTTATCTCGGTGCACTTGTCGGCTTGCCAGTGCCGGCAACCTGGGTCGCTTTTTGGGTGACGTTGCCTCTGGGGGCGGGATTGGGAGGATCAATGGCGACTGAGGATCGACTGCCGCTCACCGCGGGCTCCCGTCACCCCTCTGCTCCCAGTTTCCCCACCGCCTTTTCCGCCAGACTCGGTTCTGCTGGCTCAGCCCTGGCCTCTCTCCGGCAGCGTTGCCGGCTTGCGGGATTCACCCGTTGTTCGGGGCCACGCCCTGTTCAGGCGCTGGCGGCGTGATCCCTCCGTGAGAGCTGCCTCTCACTCATTCCTCCGCCGGTGCTGCCCCGCTTACTGGCCTGAATGTTCGTCCTCTCCAACCTCCTGGGTGTCGGACTTCCCTTCAGTTCATTTCTGTCCATTCTGGTTGTTTAATTTTTCGCTACTGTGTTTGTTGTTTAGACACTCTGGATGTGCGGGCGGCAAGTGCATCCACCTACGTCGCCGTCTTGTAGACAGTCTTGATTGAGAGTCTAACCATTACATTACTTGAATGTGGCATTAGGTTACTTAACCATTATGCTAGGTTGGAATTTCTGAATTTCTCATCATTAAAACCGTCTAATGATTTATCCAAACAAAAGGAATTTCCAGTGTGCTTTATTTTCCCCCATTACATTTAAGCCAAACTATTTTGATGTAAGATAGAAAAGCAGAGAACATGTTTGAAAACACTGAAGGAAGTTACCTTGTTTCCCAAACACAATTCATCCAGGCATCGTTGCTAAACTCAGCGGAGGTGGGATCTCAGAGCTTCAGAGTGCCCTCCCCCAAGTGGTACTCCCATTCCCACGGGCATTGCCTGAATGCAGGGTCAGCCTACACTTTGTTTTGTGTCAGCAGGCTGGAGCAAGGAGGTTGACAGAGTTTTTATTCTCTCCAAGGTGGACATACATTTTTATTTCTCTCTATTAAATTGTTGATTCTCTTCCATAAAAGTTAACATGTACTCTCCAAGAGCAGAATAAAGTCGAAAGTTTACCATAATGCTGAGTCTCCATTTAACTTAACTAGAAGCAGGTAGAGAGATCACATTGCATGATTTAGCCCTATATCTTTCCCTGCAACCAGAAACTACCACTTCGCTGAATAGTAATAAAAAGTAAGAATACACCTTGCTCTTTGATGTAGAATTACATCTGGTAGAGAAATAAAAGAATGACTTACTGAGCAAAGTGTCAGGACTAAGCCAGTCCAGTTCAGGTCTAATAAGGATTTACTCGGTCTGTTCTGTCAAGGAATTGATAATGGAATGAAAAAGGAACTGTCACTCTTAGGTATGTTCTGCTTCATTACCTTTCTTACCCAACTCTCTCCCACCATCCATCCCAGCCTGATCCCTACACACTTGTTTTTCTACTTGGAAATTCTAAACATGGAAGGGGCATTGTCCAGCCAAGCAGATAAAGAAGACATAAAGGAGACAGTGCCTGCCAGTCACTGTCTGGGGTGGGGGAGAGAGTAGAGATTCAGGCTGAATCTTTTAATTATCTGTTAGAGCTTTATGCAAGTAGCCCCTCACCCTTATCCATGCTTTCACTTTCCATGGTTTCAGTTACCTGCAGTCAAGTGTGGTCTGAAAATATTAAATGGAAAAGTCCAGAAATACGCCATTCGTAAGTTTCAGATTGTGTCCAGCATCTTCATACTGTATACACTGTCTCCACCTTTTAGTCACTTAATAACTTATTAAGTATCAGATCGACTGTAGTGGTAGCTCAGTAACCCTTATTTTACTTAATAATGCCACATTCATATAACTTTTATTATAGTATATTTCTCTAATTATTCTATTTTATTATTAGATTTTGTTTTGATCTATCACTGTGCCTAATTTATAAATTAAGCTTTATTATAGGTGTATATGTATAGGGAAAAAACAGGATATAGGGTTCAGTAATATCTGCAGTTTCAGACATCTACTAGGGGTCTTAGAACATATTCCCCAAAGATAAGGGAGGACTGCTGTATTCTCCCTCCCACTACTTGTTGCTGGCTGTGCTGAGCTTTGGTTCTACCAATACGCCTTTTATGGGCTGGGAAGATTGCAGGTTTGAGAAAGAGATGCAATGATTGTCTAGTCTTTCTTACCCTAGAGTCATGGTGTTCAAACCTCAAATTTGAATCTTGAAAGAAAAGGAAATCCTAAATATTACCATCCAAGTCTTGAAAATTAGTTTCCTCTCCTTCACGCCTGCTTCTGTTTCTTTCTTTTATTTTTTACAAATCCAAATTGATTTTTTAAAAATATTTTATTTACTTACTTCTTAGAGAGAGGGGAAGGGAGGGAGAAAGAGAGGGAAAGAAAGAGCATTGTGCAAGAGATATATCAGTCAGTTGGTTGCCTCTCGCACATCCCAGACTGGGAATCTTGCTTTTGGAAAGACAGTACCGTGTAAGGGTTACTGCGTACTCTGAGGCCAGGCTCATGTTATTTAACTTTCTGAACTTCAATGGCCTCATCCATATAATTGAAAAAATGAAAGGATTACCCCTTAGTGATGTTGTAAGAATCTAAAACATATAAATCATTTAGAACGGTATCTGGCACAAGTAAATGCTGCATAAGCATTTGCTATTATTATGTCATGAAGGGGTTAGGGATGGATAAAGATGGAAAGAAACAGATAATCTAACATTTCAGAATTTTTAATGAAAAGGACCTTAGAGATCAGCTGGCTGATGCAACTAATTTTACAAATAAAGAAATAGAAACCCAGACAGATGAAATTGTGGATGCCTGTGTTAAAACTCTTTTTATAAAGTTACACCTCAAGTAATTTTGTTCCTAAACTGGTCTAACCGGTTTATTTGTGCTTTCAGCCAGCAAATATTTACTGAGTACTTAGTAAAGGATTGACATAATTTATAACTCCACAAAGCTGTGCAATGGTAGTCCTAAGTCTAAATGATGACATACTGTGGCCCCCATGACTCCCACCTCCTGGTCCTCACACCATTGTGTGATCCCCTCCCCTTGAGTGTTGGAAGGACCTGTGACCACTTCTAACTAATATAATACAGCAAAGGTGACAGAATGTTTGTGATTATGAATACACGATTATATTACATAAGATTTTAATTCCTATCTCATCAAGAGAGATGCTCTTCCTTGCTGGCTTTGAAGAAGAAAGCTTCCATGTTGTAAGCTGCCATATGAAGAAGAAGCAGAGGATCATCGTAGGCTGACAACCAACATTAAACTAAGTTCCTCAGTCTGGCAGCCTACAATGAACTGACTCTTGTGAACAACCCCATGAGCTTAAACACAAGCCCTTTCCCAGTCAAACCTCAGGTAAAACAAGTCCCAGGTGACACCTTGATTTAGTCTTATGAGACATCAAGCATAGGATCCAGCTAAGCTCTGTCCAGACTCCTGGAGCACAGAAACTGTGAGATAATATGTGTGTGTCCCAAGATGCTATGTTTGTGGTAATGTTGTTATCCAGCAATAGATACTAATATAGATTTAAAGGTGAATAGGAATGGTTTCAGACTGGAAGATTTTCACAATCAAGTGGGAAGACAAAAAGCTACTTATATGATGCTATGAGCAAAGACACAAGGCATATGGTATGAGGGAAAACAAGGCAGTTTGGTATTTTTAGAGAGTGATGTTGGGGCAGACACAAAAGGAAATTAAGCTGAAGAAAGAGGACATATAGATATGGACACTATGTCTATGGACTCTGTCATCAAGGAGATCTGGGTTCAAACTCCAGCTCTGCCAATTCCTGTCTTGTGGCATTGGGCAAGGAGATGAGGATTCTAATGGCTCAATTTTCCCATCTTTAAGATAATAGTAATAATCATACTCACTTTTTAGGGTTGTTATAAAGTTTAAAATTAAGCAATGCTCATAAAGTAGTTAGTATGTTATGGTACAAAGTATGTCCTCAATAAAAAGGGGAGCTATTGGTAAAGGTCAAAACATGGAGATTCTTGTAAGACATGTCAAGGAACTTTGTCCTATATGCAATCAAGATTTAACAAAAGAAGTAATACCTTCAAGTTTGTGGTATAGAGACTTTTATCTGGGGCAGTTTCAAGGAAAGATTCAAGGGATGATACTGATAACAGGAAGACCAATTAAGAAATTGTTGTAGTAGTCCAGGAGAAGGCTGAGAAATAGTTAAGATGTTAGGATGAACTTTATAAGTAGCTAAGTGGGTACATTATATTCTTTTTGATTAAAACAACAATAAACCATGGTATGAACATATGCTTTATGATACCTGTACATACCCTCATCAGGGGTTAAAAAATAAAACCACTTGATCACTTGGTAGTAAAATATGGTGGTCTCCCAGCCCTCTCTATAATCTAATGAGAAACTTACTACCTTGGCTATTTTCTTTCTGATATCAAGTGTCAAGAAAATATTTCAAGATTACTCATGTGTCTCCAATAGTGCTTGCACTTGCTTTCTTCAGCGTTCTAGAGTAATTATTCATTTATGAAAATGAAAAAATGCAACCTAAATTAAATGATGCATTATGATTGCAATAGAGTAAGGGACAGCTTACTGCACCTACAACTCACTCAGGTTTTCAGGTCAAGAATCCTGGTAAGAAAAGTTAGGGTCCCCTTGCTACCAGACTGCTCAGTAAACAAAGTTTCATCTCCCACAGGGCCCATGACAGGGCTGCAGATTGGTGGTCTTTCACCCATCAAGGCTGGAGCTTTGTGACAGTCTAACTCGTTAGCAAACAGCTGCAGATGGAGCCTAACTGAAACAGAGCAAAAAGTTGTTAAGTTTGTGAAGTTTTTCTTCTGTGCCCTTTCGGTCCACCATCCGCTCTACTGCCTATTTCTTTATTCTCATCCCTACTTTGAGTATCTGCTTCCAATAATCTTAACTTCAGCATTCCCATGCTATTCTGAACCATGCTACAATTAAACTCGGGCGATGCTATAATTAAATTAACTTACATTAAGGTGCCAAAGAGGTCCTGCTTTCATTTTTGGGGGGTGATATACAAGGTCTGTTCGGAAGGTATCGAGCCATGTGATATGAAAAACAGAGACATTTATTGAAGAAGATACAAGAAACAAGAAACATTGTACATAGAACAATGATGCCTCAGTCCTCTTCAAATTAGACACCTTGGAACCTCACACATTTCTCCCAATTGCCATCAGGTGCCCTGTCGTATTTTTCTGCATCTCGTCAACAGTCTGAAATCTCGTCCCTTTCAAAGGTGATTTTAGTTTTGGGAAAAGCCAGAAGTCGCAGGGCACCAAATCTGGGCTGTAGCGGGGCTGAGTCACCTGGGTGATTTGATGTTTCACCAAAATACTCTGCATGAGACGTGATGAATGATCAAGCACATTGTTGTGATGAAGCTGCCAATCACCAGTTGCCCATAGCTACGGCCTTCTGAATCATTTGGATACTTTCCATGGAGGAATGTTCAAGCTTAACACAAAATTTGATGCAGATTTGTTGCTCTACTCACTCATTTTGAATGTGATGGCCACACATGCTCACTCAACAGCGTCTACCACCCCCACTGACTAGTACAGTGAATTCATCACTGTTCACACATGCACATTCCAGTCCACTCTCATTGGCTGCCAGGTTACATCGATATAGAGCAAACTGTCCTTGTTATATTAACAATGGCTACAGTTTATCTGGACAGACCTCATATACCAATCAATAAGTGGGACTGCTGGATCATATGAAAATTTGATTTTTAACTTTTTGAGATACCTTTATACTGTTTTCCATAGCTGCTGCCCCATTGTACATTCCTACCAACAATCATAGTGCAGCTGTATTAAACTTAAAAAAACCTTTGGATAAAAGTTTATAGATAGCTAGGGATAAATATAGCCAGAGTGATCATGTAGAAATCTCTGAAAGGGTTTCTTTATTAACTGAGGGGAAACAGAGTTTGCCACCCCAAAATAGGCCTCTTTGGGATATTGATTATTATAAGCAGGTTACTTTTGAGAAACAAGAGACTCAGAAAGAAGCTTTGACCCTCCCCCTTATCTGCCTAAAGTAATTCAAATAGAAAACTCTGCTTAAAGGGAAGGGCTATCACTTTAGTACCATAATATGAAATAAGTGTGGCAGACAGGGAGGAGCCTAGCAGAGTCTGTTTGTTACACTCCCCTCTGTGTCTCATTATTTCTGGGTGGCCCAGCAAGAATTTGTTTACCAAATGTTTACTCTTTTCCCTCTACTTGTGAACGGCCTACTTTCCTCTGGAAGTCCCAGACCCCTGCCTCAGGTCTCCTTAGTGCAAAAGAGCATATAGCCTCAATTTCCCGATGTGTCCACAGGTCCCATATTCTTACAGAACCCCCATATGTATATATGCAGTAAATTTGCTCATTTTCTCCTATTAGTCTGTCTCATGTCAATTTGATTGTTAGACCAGCCAGAAGAACCTAGAAAGCAGAAGAAAAATTATTTTGCTTGCCCCACATAACAATTACTTACAGGGTAGTGCTCACTCATCAAATCAAGATCATAATGAAATACCAATGGGGAGGTCACCTGGTATTTATACAACCATTAGTGCTTTTGATCTATTTAATTTTTGTGGCCACAGGCACTGGGAACTAAAGGAACTACATAAAACAAGACATTTTAATAAAAGGCCATTTATAGGGGGCTTCTGCTGAATGGAAATTCTCATTTTGGCATTGCTCTGTATGCTTTAGAGAACAAGAAGACATCAAAATCTGCTTTAGAAACCACTGGCATATTTTATTATACATTTCTAGATTCCTTGCCAATCAGAAAAGCAGTTTATAGTATTTGTCTTCCGTTGAAGTCAGAGACAAATTCCAGACAGAATTTGTACTTCAGCTATGCTGCTATTGCTGCTTCAGAGCCCTTTAATATTCCTAGTCATGGATTTGGCGTTCTGTCTTGGTATTTTCTCTGCATGCTTCCAAGCCCACAGAGAACAGCACATGGTTTTCTGAAGCCAGCCCCTCTGCTGTGTTGCAGGGTGTCACACACTGGAGACTCATCGTTTCCAGCAGTCAACTGAAGCCACATGGACAGTTGCGATAAACTACAAAGAAAATGTGTCTGAGCGTTCACCCTGCCCAACTTGCTCCCCTGTCCCAAAGGCAAGAGGAATAAATAGGCTTGGATAATAGAGCATGGCTGCCTTCAAGCTAAATGCACACTGGAAATACAGGCACAGGCAATAGCGTAGCCCTGAGGGAAGAGAGGGAGGGAGAAAGGAAGGAGGGAGACTAGACGGAGGCAGGCAATGACAGTCAGACAGACAGATAGTACTAGAGAGAAAGAGAGCAGCTTCCAATTTAGAGTTTCTTTTATAAGAAAACCATCCAATCCTTCAAAGTTCTTGGAAGCCAGGTAAGGCAATGTTGGTTCTTATCTGGGGACAGACGTGCAGTGCTTCACTGTCCCTCTTTTCTTTGACATTTGTCACTATAGTTACTCTTTACCTATTTTCTATGAATAAATTATTGCAGTCAATTTAGCATTTTGCTTCCATTCCATTTCTTCCATTCTTTCTCCAGCACAGGTATTGCCTGAATACAATGAATCTCATTAAGACCTACTGGGAACCAAGTGACACCGTGGTTGACTAATACCTCCCCGTCATTTTATTCTCTACTAAAATGAAATGAGTGCCATGAAAAACTTGAAGGGCAAGCGTACTCCATATTATCAAGTTATTTGTTTCACGCACATATATATTTAACTCTTTCTATTGGCTTTACTGGGTTCCAATAACCACACAAAGCAGTGGCAAAGGTTACCTTGGTTTCCCCTCCTCTTACAACTGGCAATTCTCTGCTATGGCTGCAGTATTTTCCTATACAAAAATTTGCTTTGGGAATCCTTATCCAGGGAATTTTAAAAGTCCTTTAAAAAGGTGTTTCTCCATATAGTGTTTTATTTTTCTTTTTGTGAGAATATTTAGAAAGGGCAGGCATTTGGCACTTCAAATACATCGTTTCTCTTTGCCATCTTCTTTAATGGGAGATCTAGGCGCACACAGAGACATAAACAGGAACTGTTAATATCCGAGACTTTACTATTGGAGGTAAAGGGAGAAGGGTGAAGTGTAAAGTGCAACAGTGAAAAAGTAATTACTCCTCTAATGATTTGCACAGGGAAAAGCCTGGAGCTCCGGCAGCCGCAATTCAGTTGTGCTGGGGGTGTCTGGAACGTAAAGGAGTGTATTTAGGTGGGGGGTGGGGTGACATGGTGGTAGTGGTAAGGACATGAGGAAAGGGAAGGTGAGAGAGAGAACTCTGAAAGAAATGCGGTTTGGTTTTTCCTGCTACATAGGCTGGGCCAGCAGTGACCAAAGCGTGGGAGCTTTGGAAAGGAAGAGGCAGGAAGCAGCAGTTTCAACGTGCAAGGGGAGCTTTGAGGGGTATTGAAGCGTTGTTTTCATGGACTACTAAATGCCATCCCAGCACCAAGGCCCTCTGAATATCCCCCTGGCTGGCAAAGAGATGTAGCCTGGCTCAAAATAGCCCCATGATCTCTGTGATTACATCACAGTGATATTTTATTGAGCAAGCGTTATGTTTGCAGCACGATCCGTGCACCAGCTCAGTTTATCCTCACAACTACCCCAGGAGGTAAGTCCTATTAATTTGCTTCCCATTAAAAATGAAGCAAAAAGCCCTAGCTGGTGTAGCTCAGTGGATTGAGCGCAGGCTGGGAACCAGAGGGTCCCGGTTCGATTCCCCGTCAGGGCACATGCCTGGGTTGCGGGCCAGGTCCCCAGTGAGGACCGTGTGAGAGGCAACCATACATTGCTGTTTCTCTCCCTCTCTGTCTCCCTCCCTTACCCTCTCTCTAAAATAAATAAATAAAAATCTTTTAAAAAAATGAAGCAAAAGAAGCTCATAAACTTGAAACAAGCTTTTGAAAGCACACAGCAAGCAATGGCCAGAGCCCAACCCAGGTCTGGTTCATTTTGAGGACCGTGGATCTTCATTACCTCACCTGACTGCTTCTCAAATATTAAAATGTAACTTTAGTGATTGTTTCACACATTTTTTACAAATTGAAAAGTGTGAAAATAGGTTTTAGAAAGACGTTACACAAAACGGAGGAGGTGCAGTATTGATGCTGACCTGGAAATTAGGAGACCTAGGTGGGTTGTTGCTCCAGCTTAGTGTTATGAAACAACAGAGGATTCTAAGTATGCACCCCTTTGGGGTGTTGGTTTCCTTGTCCATAAAATGAGGGGCTAGAGGCAACCTCTTGGAAGAGATCTTTGGATCTCTGAGGCAAAAAAAAAAGTTACAATTATTTTAACAGTAGGAGAACAGAAAAAAATTTAAAAGCTCCAACACTGAGTATTAACGTTAGTTGAGTGTGAACACTAGTTTTAGACCCAGTCACAAGATTATGTAGCAGAACCTCCCCTATTTATGAGCACCGGACAGAGGTGTTACCTGCAGAAAACTATGTTCAAACACCATTTAATCACACTGACTTTGGCCCTCCTCACATAGAGCTTTGCCCTTGTCACCACTCCCCGCTCCTTTTCGGTAAATTCTATAGAATATAATGCCTAGAAGTGAGTTCAGAGTCAATGCTAAAGATGTTGTGGCATTGCTCAGGAGGTGACGAAAATGTGAGAACACAAAAGGCTGAATGACACAAGATGGAGAGGGGGGTGGGGCAAGTGAGGCGTTGAACTCGGGCACGAAATTTGAGGGGACACCGAAATCTCAGCAATTAAGATAAACGCTATTTGAATGCAATATTTCTAAAATTTCAAAATTAATGCAAAAACCATTGCAAACAAAATGTCAACATTTTAACTAAACATAGGATCTGACCCTGCACTTGCAAAGCTTGCCTTCCCTCATCTCATCTTTATTCCAGCCCTCCTGAAACCTGCTTCAGCCCACACTGGGAGAAACTTACAAACATGATGACTTTGTATTTGGGAAGCATATTTTCTAGGAGTATTTGGACAAAAGATTATTTTCCACCTGACTTCTGCTTCTGTGAGTTAGGGTTTTTTTTCTTTGTTTTTTTTTTTTTAAGATCTCACATGTAAGTAAGATCATATAGTATTTGTCTTTCTCTGACTTATCTCACTTAGCATAGTGTCCTCAAGGCCCATCCATGTTGTTGCAAATGACAGCATTTCATTCTTTATTATGACTAAATATCCCAGCGTGTGCATGTATAATATCTTCTTTGTCTATTCATCTGTCAATGGACATTTAGGTTGTTGGCTATTGTAAATGATGCTGCAGTGAAGGTCCTATTGAATTCTCGGTGTGGATGGTGTCTTGTGTGTTGTATGATATCTAGCAGTACCTCTGGCCTGTATCCTGCTATTTGCTAGTAGCATTTCCTCCAACTGTGGCAAGCCAAAAAATGTGTATAGATATTGTCAAATTCCCTGACAATATAATCAGCCTAGGTAAGAACCAGTTCCCTAAAGTCTGGCAAAGTAGGGCTGGGAACAAAACTAGTCATCAGGAAAAATGTAGATATGCAGTGGCTTGACTGTCAAAAGCATCAAGATATAATGGGCTGATACTCTGATACTGAAGTTTCAGGTGCCAGGTGGCCTTGAAGCATGGCAATCGTGCATGTCTCTTTTCTTAAAGAAAGTCCTTGTTTGTCATCTTTTCATTCCTCTGGTGATAGTGATTTGTTAAACATAATAAATTTTTTTATGTCTAGTGCTCTTATTTTAACACGATCATGAATCAGACACATGATCCTTTGGAAAACCAATAAGTCATCTTAGGTTTCAAGGTCTTTTCCAAGTCCCATCATGCTTTTAACCTCAGCTAAGGTACGAAGGACCATCATGGGGAGAAAGTACTCTTTCAGGACTCCTTAAAGTACATCACATAGATGGTAAAAGCTCACTGAACATTTTTTTAAAAATCTCTTTTGATTCCTTTCTTTGTTCTGCTTATCACAATGGTGAGGCCAGCCCTCCTACCCTGTTCTGAAATGCTCAAACTTTCCTCAGTTAGATTATATCACCTCTGTCTTTCATTCAGTTCATTCATTAAACATACATTTAGTGAAGGCCTGCTATGTGTCAAACACTAGGATAAATACTATTGATACAATGGTAAAAAAGACAAACTTATTTCTTGACTTTATGGGACTTTTGTTCTAGCAGTGTAGTCACAGGAAATCAGTAAACCTATAAATAACACAATTACAAAATGAGATAGGCACTTGAGGGAAGAAAAAAGAGCAATTTTAAATAGACAATAGCAGAACAGTACAGAGACCTTTCTGAAAAGGTGGTGATTAAGCTGAGATCTAAAAAATGAGAAGGAACAGCCATGGAAAGAGTAAAGAAAAGAGTTCCAGGAAAAGAGCAGCATGTTCTAAGGCCCTGAGGTGACTCTGCAAATCCTTCTTTCCTCCCTCTATCCAGGCTCCTTGGACTTTGACTTCAGTTTTTCCTACCAAGAGGTAGAGTCTATTTTACACCTCTTGAACCCGGCCTGCACTTGTGCTTTACTTTGGCCAACAGAATGCAATAGAAGAGTCTAGGCCTCAAGAGATCTTGTACATTGCTCCTTCTTTCAGTACCTGCTCAGCTGGCATGTGACCAAGCCCAGATTACCTTGCTGGAAGATTAAAGAGCACAGAACAGACATGCTATTCCAGCTGAACAAAATCATCTTAGACCAGCCAGCCTGAAGCTGACCCAGCAGCTGACCACAATTGTAAGAGAACACCCAGCCAATTTTAGGTGAACCACTAGCTGAGCTCTGCCCACATTGCCAAACAGGGAATTTTGAGCCAAATTGTATTAAGTCACTTATTTGGGGGTGTTTTCTTTCATAGCAAGAGATAATTGGTATACCTTTAACAAAAAACAGGGTCTTAACCAGAATAAGCTTCTTCAGTTACCATTCTCCAGACATAAAAAAAAAATCTCTGTACTTACAGAATCATTGGATTTTCAATGTTGTATATAGCAACATTTATAACAGCCTAGCCCTTTCGAAGACCAACTGGCAAAGTTATTTGCCCAATTGCAGCACATGGAAGGGTTTGATTAGAACCAACAGAAGCAGAGTGGCATCACCAAGAGCTTCTAGTACAGGAAGGCAGAAAAGAGCTTAGATGAAGACAACTTTGGTAAAACATTGGGAAGGACACATGCTCAGAAAATTCAAAAATCCAAAGTCACACTGTGGAGAGATATTCCCAGAGATCTACCTGTATCTGCAAGAAGAGCCAGAGAAAGGTAGCTTTCTTCCAAAAGATGTTTTATTTCAAAAGTCATACAAATACAGAAGGAGAAAGCTAGGAGCTCTGAAGCTACAGAGCAAAAAAGATCAGGGGCGCTTGTGATTGTGTGGGTTTCAGCAGGGTAATATGTAATAAAGACCAACTTCACTAGTGATTATCAGTGGATTCAATTTAATAACTCCCTTTGGGAATACTCTATACATAAAAACCACAAAAACCTGGGCAGGGGTGGGGTCGTCATCTTGAATCATTTTGAATACCACAATTAATCTGGGCAAAACCAGAAAGCCAGAAAAGCTTCCATTCATTGAGCAGGACTCAGCAAATCCCAGGCCGACACATTTCGATCACAACCACTTGCAAGCAGGTGGGCCTGGCTCATAGTAGGAAAGTGAAACCAGTCTTCATACTATACTGGAAACATCAGCAAATTTCCTGGCAAGAAAGTTAAACTGCAGCCAGGCCATTCTCAGCTTTGAGGAGGTTGCTGATCTGAAGTTCTGTGGACTGCAGGCTTTTAATCTGGGCAGATTGTCCCAAAGGTGTGGTCCCCAGACCAACAGCACCAGCATTAGTTGTAAACATGTTAGAAATAAAATCTTGTCAACCCTCCCAGTCCTAATGAATTGCAAACTCTGCAGGTAGGGGCCAGCAATCTACATTTTAATAAGCCCTCTGGTGATTCTGATGCAGGCTCAAGTTTGGGGACCACTGTTGTAGGCAGTTGTGATTGGCCTCATTCCTAGTGTGGAACTCTTGATCTTCAACTCATGGCTGAAGCAAGCCTAGCACTTCTTTGAGTGATCAGAATTCTCCACATTTCCCTGAAAAGTCTTAATTTGATATCTATATCTGAAAGTTGAACCATAGCCTTAGGAAGCCTTCTTCCAGTAATGCAAAGAGCTTATAGTTAATTACCGTTAAGTAACACAGCAGTGCAGCAACAAGGTTCTGGTCCTCGGGGTTAAAGAAGACCTCAAAGGTCACGCCGTACACTGCTTCTCAAACTTTAAGGTGCATACAATCATCTGGGAATCTTTTTGAAGATTCCCAAATGATTCATTGGTCTATATTACATGCCTACCTACTCACGTGGTCTTACGGGCTCTATTATTTTATGCCTTCCTTTTTTTTACAGACTGTATCTATTCATTCCAGAGAGATGGGGAGGAATGGAGAAAGAAAAGGAGAGAAATATCATTGTGTGGTTGCCTCTTGCATGTCCCCACCGGGGACCTGGCCCACAACCCAGGCATGTGCCCTGACTGGGAATCGAACTGGCAACCTTTTGGTTCACAGGCCAACGTTCAATCCACTGAGCCACACCAGCTAGGGCTACCCTCCTTTCTAAAACGTTGTCTCAAAAGAATCCGGGACATTAAATTTACACTGATTCATGCTCTCTTGTTTGAGAGTTTAAAAAATATTCTAAATCTATAGGAATCTTGGCTTTGTGCCCAGGGTCTTGTCCGTCAGGATAAAAGTTTAGGATAAATGACATTTCCAATTATAATTTCTCCCTTAAGAGGTCCTCTCCAACACAATTCAATAATAGAGTAGTTACCTGGGGCAGGCAGCCTGGGTTTTCACAAAAGACTTTAGGAGCCGAAATGTGCACAGCTGATAATTTAAGTCCTCGTCCATCTGACCTGAATCTTTCTTTGGCCTCTGTGAGATTTGCCCGTACAGGTAGAATTGTATGGGAACAGTCTTGCAGAAACACCAAAATTGCTAGTTTTATCTCAATCTCCATAAGAGGGGATGCTACAAGGTATAGAGAAGAGCCAAATATTTGTAGTTTTAATTTTTCCTACACAACGCAAATGTTTGTTATTGTACTTTTTGCTAAGACTACAAGTTGGAGAGGTGTTAGGGGATATGGGGATGTTAGGAGACACTTTGCCTATTCCAGAGCAGAAATATTAGAGAAAGAATATGCAAACTTTTCTTTCTTATGTACAGCTGTACAGAAGGTCCTTACAATTCCCATATATCACGATGGTACATGATTTCCCTAAAAAGAACTCTGTGTTCTGCAAAAGAATCACCACCTTTTTAGATTCCCTTTATTTCTGCTCATTTTCATTGCCAGCAGTAGCAGTTGGCTTTCTGTTCAGGGTCTTTATTTTATATGGGGGAGCAGGCAGGGGCAAAATTGTTTTGAACTTCACAGGAGTTCGTGTTCTGGCTATGGAATCTGGGGGATTGGCTAGGATTAACGAGTGTTGGTCAACCATTGCCTCACTCTGTACATCAGCCCGGAAAGAAATGAAGTTCAAATTTGTGCCTCAGCAAAACTGTAAATCACTACATAGTGTGGGCATCCTGAATTTCTCCTAAAGGTAGAAATCACGAATGTTAAGTCTGTGAATGTCAAAGGCACATTAGATTTAAAAACACTTAAATGATTTTAGAAAGGTCTATTTATAATTGGGGAAATTTTAGAGGGGGAAAAAAACCATTCTAGTGAAGGTACATTAGACACATGTTAGCTGAGCCTATGTGTATTGGACCAGTAAGGCCGGCAGGGTTTGGCTTTAGTCAAGAGGTGGTGAGGATGTGACAGACGTTGAAAGTGACAGTGTCAGAAATTATAGGTGATTTTTATTAGTACTGGTTGAGTCTTGTCTTTTCTAAAGAGCTGAAACTACATATTTCTGACTTCAGTTTTAGCTTTGGGATCACAATCTCTCTAAAATTCTGTACCTGTAATCATTGTTAGTAGGTTTAAAGATTTTATTTATTTACTTTTTTAGAGAGAGGGGAAGGAAGGGAGAAAGAGAGGGAAAGCAACATCAATGTGTGGTTGCCTCTTGTGCGCCCCCTACTGGGGACCTGGCCCGCAACCCAGGCATGTGCTCTGACTGGGAATCGAAGTGGTGACCTTTGGGTTTGCAGGCCAGCACTCAATCCACTGAGCCACACCAGCCAGGGCTCTTAGTAGTTTTAATATGCACATAGATGATCTTTCCTACATTCTGTCTTTTCAATTCCTTGAACTTCTCTCCACTAATGATCTTGGCTTCCATGATGCCTAGGCCTCTCACCCCAGAATCTCACT
>PVJI01028589.1:0-16326 GCA_004026765.1 Micronycteris hirsuta
TTTTTTTTTTCTTACAACAACCAGCTTTTTAATTTTGTTTCATGGTTAATATGATAACAAATTGTTGGCCTGAGAAGACCAAGCTAACAAAAAATTTCTATAGATCTCAACTTTAAAAAACAGATTAAAGAAACCCCAGCTAAATTCTGAAAAGAGTATTCAAGTCTGTGGTCTCCCAGTGATAAATTGTGGGAACTAGGGACAAATGATAGCTCAGAGTTATAACCCAAATGTTCTTTGAAATAAATAGCATATTGAATGTGGCCTTGGATATGCATAACATTTCAGGGTTTTAAAAGGCTCAAACACAAATTTACCCACCAAGCAATAGTTACTCATTGGTTTTTCAAATAAATTTTCAAAAATGAATATTCTAAAGTTCAGCAAGTCTGTGCTTGGTGCAATCCGTATATGCATGTTGCCATTCTACCTCCTCTTAACACTTAATACAGAAGTAACCTCCTCCACATCTCCACAAACACACATGCATGTAAGGGATTTCTTTATACATCATATTCAATTTTCTCAAAATACGCAAAAGACAAAAGCAATTACAGGCTAAAAAGTATGTTGAATTATAAAAAATAGATAGCGGTAGCATATAAGTCATTTTTGGTGTCAATATTCACCAGTGGGCTGAATGACCTCGGCAAATCTTTCAACCACTTTTGCCTCAGATCCCTCATCTTTAAAATGGAAAATACAATAGCATTTGTCTCAAAGCATGCTTGTGAGCAATATATGAGTTACAACATATATAAAAATAACAAGTCTTGGCATGCATGTAAGGTAAACAAGTGTGAGTCCTTGTTATTAAATGCATTGTCTGATATTGATAGAATTGTTATGCTGTTTCCTTTACCTCATTCTATCTGACTTCCTTTATAAGTCAACTTTTAAAACGCATTATGCATGTTTTGTTCCAGTTTTTGTTATTGTCTCAAATGGCATTGTTCATTGTTGCCATGGCCATCCCTTCACTCAAATTATCATCCCTTCAGTGGCTCCTTTCTCACCTATTTGAGTGCATTCGAGAACTTCATCCAAAGATGAATTTTACAAGTTGTTTTAAGCTGCCTTAGGAAGAAGTGATATCACCCTCCTTTGAGCTCAAATAGTCCTTGCTATATCCTTGAAACTCAGAACTATCTGGATCATCTGTCATTGTCCTCTGAAGAGGGCCAGAATGGCTGTCTTAATATAACCAATGTCAACAAAATTCACATCTGTTGGCAGGTATTTTTTTTAAAGGTTGAAGGATGCAATTTCATAACTTAATTCCAAACTTAATTCTAATTGTCTGGTGTTTCAAAATTAACTTTGGCTGTTTCCATTTTCACTTACTTCGTTAGCTATATAGTCATGATATAGCTGTAGTACACTCAAGAAAAATATTTTTAATAAATAGCACCTATGGCACCTATGGGAAGACCAGATGCAACACAATTTCTCAGTTGCAGAGATTGTTCTTTTGTACCTATGCTTCTACCTACTAGGTACATATGGTTTCCTTTTATTGTAGTAGGAGGAGATAAGGTAAATATTCATCCTTCAATCTACTTTGTATGTCAGAGAGAGAAAGACAATTAAGAAGTTTGTACTAGAGCTGGTGGTCACTGGGCAAAGTCTATTCTTGGGGACTGCTATCTCTACTAGCTTTTAGGCAGCCAAGCTATAGAGTTTGTGACCCAACCCTTCACTTGCCTCAGGGATCCAGTGGCAGCCATCCTTGGGCTAGTTACTGGCCTTAAATATCGACAGTGGGATAAGGGGAACTAATCAGGTTCCCTCTTTTACAACTCTGAATCAAATGTATGAAAATTATTTACCAATTAAGAGAAAGGGCAGAGCTTGAAAATTCTTACTATGTTGGAATATAGCACCTATACAGTACATATACAGATGAGGCAAAACATAGGAGAAATCAGAGGCAACCAGTCTTGGAGAATTGCATTCAGAGAAAAATCTGGCTGCTCAAGAGAAAAACAAGATGGTTGCCAAGATTCCCTGGGTCCTTTCTACCATTGTGGTTCCCATTGCAGTCCTTCCCCATCCATCTTTTACAATTTCAAGGAATTTATTTATGTATTTCGTTTATAACAGCATGTGTAAATTATTATACAAGGAATAATATGCATAGATAGGGGCAGCAGTACATGAATTTTTACTATCTGGTGGTAATGAGATTAAGAACAGATATCCTCATGATGAATTAATTAGTATAGACATGCATTGGGAAAGGACTTTCTGGGATGGCTTAGAAATAGAACAGTTTATCAAGTGGTGGGGGGTGAGTTAGATTTATGTTTGCCCAAGGAAAGTGTGAATAAATGTGATAGCTTTTGCATTTACAAATACATTTTATTTATTTTTCAATGATAGTTTTATGCACACCGTTTATCCTTGAACAACATAGGTTTGAACTGCATGGGTCCACTTATGCATGGATTTAAAAAAATAATAAATATAGTAGGACCTTTACATCCTTGTGGCTTTTGTATTCACAGATTCAACCAACTGTGATCATAAACAGTATTGGTGCATTCCCAAATGCAAATTCCCAAATGCTGTTTTCAATTTGAGGTTGATTGAGCCTGCAGATGAGAAAGGCCCAATGGCAGAGTCACAAGTTAAATACGTATTTTTGATGGGCCGGAGGTCAGCGCCTCTAACCCCTGTGTTGTTCAAGAGTCAACTGTAGCACGCACCTGCAACTATTAATCTTACCTAAAGAGATTTGAGGCCAATGTGGTATGCATTAGTTTTTTTTTTCTTTTTTTTTAATTTCTGTGTTAAAAAATTACCACAAACTTAGTGGCTTAAAACAATGTCCCTTATTCAATGTTGTGGTGTTCCTGGGTTCTTTATTCATGGTATCTAAAGGCTGAAATCAAGGCATCAGCTGGTTGAGTTCTTTTCTGGAGGCTCAGCAGAAATATTATTTCCAAGCTTGTTCTTGCTGTTCCTTGCAGTTGTAGGGTTGAGGTCTTCATTTCCTTGCTAAGGTCCTCAAGGTCACCCACATTCTTTGCCAAATGTCCTCTAACCTTTTCAAACCAGCAATGGTGTGTCAGATCCTCTTGTATTTGAACTTCTCACTTTCTTTTCTGTAACCAGCTCCAGAAAACTCTTGGCTTTTAAAGGTCTTCTGTCACTAGGTCAAGTTCACTTCAATAATCTCTCTTTCTTAGAGTCAGTTGCACCATATAATATAACCTAATCATGAGAGTGCTATCGATTTTATTCACAGTCTTGTGGATTAGGATAGGATATTTTAGGAGTCCTCTTAGAATCTTTCTCCCACAGTGATAATTTTCATGGATCTTTAGATACAGATAAGCTTGCTACTACCTATATAATTAGAATATCATAATGTGATTTTTTAAAGTTTGTGAAGTTCAATATTATCAAATAAAAGGAAATAAAATATAATTTAGATAATATCTTTTTTTAAAGTCTTTTTTTTTAAGGTTTTATTTTTATTTTTTTATTTTTTTAGAGAGAGGGGAAGGGAGGGAGAAAGAGAGGGAGAGAAACAGCAATGTATGGTTGCCTCTCACATGGCCCTCATGGGGACCTGGCCCGCAACCCAGGCATGTGCCCTGATGGGGAATCGAACCGGGACCGCTTGGTTCCCAGCCCGCGCTCAATCCACTGAGCTACACCAGCCAGGGCTAGATAATATCTTATACACCAAAAATATTAAATGCATATGTAAATAGGAAAATGAGGTATCTAGTACACATTTACATCAATTTAATGAAAACCATAGAGAAAATATTTCAGTTACCTACTAATAGTTTTGAAAGACATAATGAGACATTTTAATTAAACCTCTGTCCAAAATAAAAAAAAAAAGTTTGATTATCTATATAGTATTTACTATAGCAAAAGAACATTAGTTGAATTCTATACTACATGGAAGGAAACAAATTTAATTAAAAGTTATTAGCTGGTCAGTTTGAACACCATCTAGTTTATGATACCAAGATAAATGCATTCATATTATAATTAAGAATTGAAGAAGAAAGTATGAGAACCTTCCAGTCTATGCCCCTTTACTGAGCTGTTGAGAAGGCGGACCCAGAGAGCCTGTGACTGGCCTAGGAAGATGCAAGCATCTGATGGCAGAGTTGAGACAAGGGTTCCCACATGTGATCCCCAAACTTTGTTTTTTCTGTCACCTCTTAATGTTGTTGAGATATACACTATCTTTCATGCCATTTTCTCAAGTGGTTTCAAAACATGAGTGTGCCAATCTATTCAGTCCCTTAGTCTGTCTTGAAAAGAACTGAAGAAGTAATCATTGTAAACCAAATTAAACATTGAGTCAAAAAAAGAAGAAAAACAAGTCCTGGCTGGTGTAGCTCAGTGGATTGAGCGTGGGCTGGGAACCAGAGGGTCCCGGTTTGATTCCCAGTCAGGGCACATGCCTGGGTTGTGGGCCAGGTCCCCAGTGAGGGCCATGTGAGAGGCAACCATACATTGCTGTTTCTCTCCCTCTCTGTCTCCCTTCCTTCCCCTCTCTCTAAAAATAAAAATAAATAAAAATAAAATCTTTAAAAAAAAAGAAGAAAAACAGTAACTTGGTTAACAATGTGCCTTATTACTACAAAAAGGCATAGAAAAAACACCCCGGGCTTGGAGTCAAGAATACAGAATATAAGCCTTGGCTCTGAGTTTATTATAACCATAGTGTTTTCATTAAAAAAATTAAAATAATGTTCCCTGCTTCACAGAACTTTTTTATTTGCTGAGGTATATGAGAAAATATTGAGAAACAAAGTAGAATACTGGATTGGTATTACCTTTGATACTAAATACTTAACCCCAATAACTATTGTAAAGGCATGAATGGAAGATGGAAGATTAAAGATGACGTTAAATTTCAGAGTGAAATTTTCAAAAATAGAATGAATTTATGCTTATTGTACTAACTCTGAACCGTAAATATATTTCACAACAATCCTCCACAGATTGGTGGCAACTAGAATTAATTCTTACGGCTTTCTCTGGTTGGCAAAGCCCTTTCTGGGTAAGAATCAGCCTTACTTCATGAACTCCACTTTACAAAGGATGATCGCCAACAATGTTGGAATTATTCATGTGGACTGTGGGCAGCAATTTTAGTATCTGGCCTCAACCTTAATAAACTTGAGCCAAGGAAAACCCTTCACCAAAACCAAAGGACTCCAGATTTATTTTTCTTATTTAATACAGCTCTTAAGTATAAAACAAAGAATTTTCATTGCCACCAAAGGCCTATTTCATTATAACTATAAAGGATACTCCTTCAAAAAACATTGTGTGTTTTAGAATCTGTTTAAAATAATTATTCGGGATGCTCCTCAAACCAGTTATAAAATGGTGGAGCTGGAGAGAATCACTGTATAGCGATTACCCACCCCAACAAGGTTATCGCATAGGTGAGGAAGCTGAGATGTGCAGTCTGATTTATAGATAAAGATTTCTAAAACCCAGGAAGCCTCCTGCAGGTTTAGTATGAAATGTGTATTTTCTCTCACATTGCGATACTTTTCAAACACATATGTTTTCACTTTAAGTAATATTAAAGTGAAAAATGCAGAGAATATCCACCAATTTAGGATTTAAGAACCGAAATGTTAATCATTCTTCTCTAAGAAAGCATAAGTCCTTAAATTAGTTATTTCAGTTATTTTAGTATTATCAGTTCTTGAAATCCATTCAGCTGTTTCTTTTTAAGACATGTCAATGAAATAACTGCACTTTTCAGGTTGCTCTACAAAAAAAATGTTTTTCAAACGTAATTGTACATTGAAAGAACAGGGGAGCTTTACTAAATACAGATGCTTTCATCTCACTTCCAGAGATTTTGATTTATTTAATCTTGAGATGTTATTTGGGTGGGATCTTTTAAACCACTCCTCTGATAATTTTACTCTGCAGCCAAAATGAGAACCACCACAGTGTCAGCAAAGTAGGCAGGGTTGGCAGTTAGAATCTAAGCTATTGGTGATGCAATTACAGTGTCTTTCGACTCTACCTTATGAGCTCATTTATTAAGGGATTGGAACACTAAAAGGAGAATTGGAACATTATCTTTTTACTTTTACAAACATTTTTTAAAGTCTAAGTATTTGCTAAACATTGGTTATATAAATGCAAGTAACATTGGATTGGACAAAAATTTCATTTACTTTTTTTGTATGATGGCTCTAGTAGTGCTTAACTGTCTTTAACTTCACTTGAAAAAAAATTGTTAGATCGTATTGTGACAGCTGTCACATCAGCGTGCATTTAAAAAAAACATAAAAATTGGTGCATTTTTGTGCAGCCATTTTAATACCGAAGATGGTAAAAATATGCAACATTTTCAGCATGTTAGGCTTCATTATTTGAAGAAAGGTAAAAATGTAACTGAAACACACAAAAAAATGATTTGTGCAGTGTATGGGGAAGGTGCTGTGACTGACTGAACATGTCAAAAGTGGTTCGTGAAGTTACTTGGTAGTATTGACATTTTGGCCAAATGATTGTTTGCTGTAAGGATGTCTTATGCATCGGAAGGGGTTTAGCAGCACCCCTGGCCTCTACCCACTAAAGCCAATAACAGGAAGTAGCCAACATACTCAAAATATCCAAATCAATAATGTTATTGGTGACAATGGAAAATGTGTCTTTTATTTTACAGAAAAAACTAAATGAACTTTTTGCCAACCCAGTATATTCCTCATTCTTTAGGAACTTCCTGTCATAGTGGGGTCAGACTAGGAGGCCCTGTGTCATTGACAATTATAAGACAAAGGGAGGAGTGTCAAGATGAGGCATGCATAGCTAATTTTGTCCACCGACATCAACTATCAATAGTAATAGTTGTACATGAAGTATTTCTATCTATAATGCAACATACCATCTTGTGATGAACAGAGAAAGAAAAACAGCCCTTGGATAGGACAGCTGGTTTTCCAAATTCCCTGAAATAACATGGATGGAGAATAGACACGTTATTCCTTCATTGTGCTGGAAGGGTGTGTGATTTTGTATGAGTCAACTGGCATCAAAGAACAGTCGATGCAGTTCAAGAAAAACACTTCTGCAGGTCCCTGAACACGCCCTGTTCATTCATGCTCCCCTCTGGCAGCATGAATGCTTCTCTCCAACAACATAACCTTGCAGATTCCTGCCAACCTGCGGGGATCTAGAAGGTGTATAAATAATAATGAGAAACAGATGAGAAAATTTGTTTTTATAAATACCTAGAGTAATTTAAAATACGAAATCTCTGCTACTGAAAGGAATTGAAAACCAATTGCCCTTCTAAGCACAGTATCTGTTTTGTATTTTATTTGATGTACATATGAGATGATATTTTTTAAAATTTGAAAAATATGACACAATCAGCTAGTGAGAAATTAAAACATTTATTTTATTTATCAAGTGTGTATAGCATAAACTAACTATTAAATAACAACCTCAAATGCTATTTAGATATAATAAGAATTATAATACAAGCTCAATGATTGAGAGTAAAAATATATTTCTATATGATGGGATTTACCAAAATTTGGATTAAAATTCTGGTAGAGGTTAGGAACATTCTTAGCTCTCAGTGTGGTATCTGGTAGATTTATTTGTTGAATAAATGCAGAGAGGTCTTTAGTTTGTAAGCCAAATGTACATTTGCCATTTTTCTTATTTGAAAGTACTCAGAATCTGGTTTTAGTATTTCTTCCTGTGTAACCATTTTTATAGCTTTTAAAAGAGAGTGTCATATACAAACTTAGGTTCAAGACATTGGCAGTGAAGTGGCACATAATAATGTTTTTATTACTTCATAGGACACATTCAGCTGAGAATTTTATGACCAATAGACACTCAATCTTACAGTCAATGAACACCTAATAAACATGTAAAAATAAAAATATAAGGTAAATCAAATATATACATTGATTTTCAAAGAATTGATTATGGTAGGATATTAACTATATAACTTTATGGATATAGATTCTTGATCAGTGGCCTCCGATTTTTTTCATGGCTTGCAAATGGCTCAATGTTGGTAGTAACCATCCTAAATAGTATAAACCACTTAAAATAATGCCTCTCTTTGTGTGTGTGTGTGTGTGTGTGTGCTTCTAACATGGTGGCTGGTAAACCAGCCAGCTATGTTCTATTTTTACCTAACAAAATTAAAATCGCATGCTTCCTCAAGAGCACAATGAAGCGTTGCCTGGAGAATTCCCATTACTTCTTTCCAGTCACATTTAAGTTAAAGTATAATGTCCTATCACTTTGGGGCTTATTAGTATCAAGAAGGTGTCAAAAATAATCTATTTCTAAAGTTTAAAAAAGACTACTCTAAATCTCAATTTCACTGATGGGGAGTGCCCAGCTCCTTTAAGCATTTTATCACTACATTTTATGATCAAAATATATGGATATACATATGCCATCAAGGTTTCAACTCATAGGTGCATAATTAAGCCAGGGTTTTTTATGAAATTGAAGAAGTAGGACAAGTACGAAGTTCTACATCACTATTTCTTGTTCTGCTACCAAGCAGACATTCAAAATCATGGGTACAAAAAAATAGGCATTTTTAAAGTCAATTTTACTTGATCAAGACGTATCCAGGTAGAGCAAAGGTCTAAAATTGATTTTTAAAGGCATTTAATTATTTCCATATTTCAAATGAACTAATATCTATCTTTAAATAATTTTCATACTATAAAAACTTAACTAAACATCGATTATATGGCAGGCCCTGTGCTAGACCCTAGGTATATAATTATGACAAAAGCAGTCGTGGTGCCTGCCATCACAGAAGAGTATTGGGAAAGAAAAACATTAGTCAGACTATTACATGAATTATTAGTTGATACATAACAATGCTAAGTGCTATGAAGAACTGGCATGTTTGCTACCAGAATATGAATGCAGATCCTGTCCTATAGAATCTGCTTGCTGTGGCCGATTTGTAAACAAATGCACACAGACTACATAAATCCTGTGGAGTAAAAAGGGGACTGCACAGCCACTCTCTCAAGGGGAGAGCACCCCGACTCTTGCCTTGACAGGCTTTTATTGGCTTTCTCATAACAAACATCAAAGAAGGTTTTCATTCATTATACTTAAGTTTGCTTTAGGTAATTACTTTTTACACATAGCAACAGAAAGGATGTTACAGATTATTTCTTACAGATTAACAAGGAAAGAATGTTGCAAATGCAAGGGAATGATAAGAGTAATTGGTCTGGTTACACTTTAATCCTTGAGAAAATTAGCACAGGCTTCAAGAAGTTACTTTAAAGATATGCAGGAAGCATTTGCTGCCTCAATCCAGGGTGAGAGAGTTTTAGCAAGAGCAAGTCTCATAGCATCCTAGGTACAATGCAGGTCTGATTTCCCACGGAAAAACCTGTCCACAGACATGGGGCCTGCTTGCCGAATCTCACGTCCCACTGAGTTTTCGAAGTGAGAGCTGAGCTATAATTCCCACGATGTGCAGAACGGTTCTCTATAGAATATGTTCTCTATAGAATATGTGATGTTCAGAAGTTCTCAGGAAATGAAATTGGACCTAAATAACTACTCTTCAAAGTTGAGAAAATAACAAAAGATACTAGGCAGAGAGCAAAAGCACTATGGTGGGAGAGAGCATGACATTTTGAAGGACTGGGAAAAGTTCCAGTGAAGGGTGGGTGGTGTAAGGCAAAACTGGAGGTGTAGGGAGGGGTGACACCATGTAAGGCACTACGTGCTATATGAAGGTACAAACCCTTATTCTCAGTGGGCTATAAAGCCATCGAAGAGTTTCTAAGCAAGGAAAAAAATGTGATGAAACTTTAGCTTTCAAAACATTGCTTAGATGGTAGTAAGAAAAAAACAACTGAAGCGGAATGAGTGGATTTGAAGAAACCAATCATTAGGCAATTTAGAAATCAAGCCTTGGGAGAATGAATGCCTATACCAAGGTTGTGAAAGACAGCATTAAAAAAAGAGTGAATACATTTAAGAGATATTTAGGGATTAAAGTCTAAAGATTTAGTTGAACATGGGAGTAAGGAATAACGTTATTTTGTTTCTAATTTATACAAGTAGAATATTGGTGGTCACTGTATTGAGATAGGAAACATCAGAAGAGGACCGGGTTGTTGTTTTGTGGAGAGGGATTTGTTGGAACGAAGTCAGGAATGAGGTGTTGGCCATGCTGAGTTTGAGGCGCACCTGAGACCTCCAAATGGATCTGTACAGTAGTCCCCCTTATCCACAGCTTTACTCTCCACAGTTTCAGTTACCTGCAGTCAACAGCAGTCTGAAAATATTAAATGGAAATTTCCAGAAATAAGCAATTCATACATTGTAAATTGAACACCACTCTAAATAGTGTGATGCGATCTCTCCTGTCCTGCTCTATCCAGTCTTGGACGTTAATCGTCCCTCTGCACAACATATCCGCACTGTATAACTCATTCTTACTAGTCACTTAATAGACTTCTTTGTTATCAGATAGACTGACTATTTTGGTATCACGGTGCTGTGTTCAAGTGATCCTTATTTCACTTATAATGACTCCAAAGCACAAGAATAGTGATGTTAGCAATTTGGATATGCCAAAGAGAACCTGTAAAGTGCATGATTTAAGCAAAAAAAAAAAAAAAGAGTTTCCAACTTAATAAGGCAAGAAAAAATTCATGCTGAGGTTGTTAATATCTACAGTAAAATTAAATCATCTATCCATAAAATTTTGAAGGAGAAGTAAATTTGTGCTAATTTGCTGAGACAGAAGGAAAGAGACTATGTTCATATAACTTTTATTACATATATTGTTATAATTATTTTATCATTGTCAATCTCTTACTGTGCCTATTTATAAATTAAACTTTATAATAGGTATGTGTATGTGCGTGTATATGTATATGTACACATACATATACATATACACACACACACAGTATACACAGGGTTTGTATTATCTGCAGTTTCAGGCATCCATTGCTGGTCTTGGGACGTATCTCCCATGGATAAAGTCGGGGCTATATGCAGTAGTTCCATATAAAGGTTTGAAAACCAATGAAATTGTCTGGGGCTGAATATGTAAATTTGGAAGACATGGGTGTATAATCACTAATTGAATAGATTGGTAATTGAAGCTATAGACTTTAGTGAGAGAGTACAATGAGAAGAAGGCTTACGATGAAGCCTTGACAGACTCTAGCGGTTGGGTGGAGGAGGCTGAGTTCATCAGCGTAAGGAGTGTTGGGGGGTCAGTGACACAGGCCGTGAAAGAATTCACAAAGAGAAGAAAGTTCAGAAAACAAAATTTTTATTTTACTTTCCCAAGAGAGGGAAAGGGCTAGTTGCGGAGCTGTGCACCAGCACTGAGAGGTGGGGGCTTTTAGCTTTTGTTGGACTATAAGTGGGTTATAAAAGGTGGGGTGGTTGCTGCTGTGTGGTCCCTGGGCTGTTGAGGATGTTGTAACACAGGAGGTTTGGCTCAGTTTTGCATAAGCTGCGGTTCGCTTCACTGTTATCTCTTGCCTGTAGCTGTGGAGGGCAGTCAGTCGTGCTCCGCTCTTGCTTTCTAGTAATTTCCAGCCCTGGTCTCGTAAGCTCAGAAGAGTAAAATAGGAGTCATGTTTAACAAGGTCCTAGGCCTGCTCAGCAATGGTGCCACAATAGCAAAAGGGGCTGGCTTTGTCCTTTCAAGGAGTATAACCAGTAAGTTGTTTGTTATACAAGCAAAGACGAGAGAATGTTAAGTGAGGAGGTGACCCAAAATGTTGAAGACAGCTAAGAAATTTAGTCAGCATTGAATTTTTTATAGAAGTTTATTCCCATACAAAAATTGGGTCAATAACTAAGGAGGCTGGGGGTAAAAGTCTGACTGACGAATTTGACAAAGGAGATGCCATTGATCATGAGGACATGTCTTTATTTTTGTTTTTTAGGGTGATGAAGACATTTAAGGATTTAAACATTCTAATGAGATCCAAAAGGGATTTATCTAATGAGATGGAGACTGAGGGGGTATATTGGAATAGTCATATGTATTTTGTGTTCGCTGTATGTTTTCCTTTCCCTTTCTAAGGAGAAACCCAAACCTTGGCAATCCCTTGCCTCAAGGAAAGGTTTATTTCCGTTCTGAATTTTGTTTTCCCTAAAGCCTGAGCCCCTTGAGAGGATTATTTAATGGGGGTAGGAAGTGCTGGGAGGGGTTCTACCTACTGTACCAGAGTGGGAGGTAAGTGGAAAAGGTTCCTCTGGCTGATACATGCTGCTTATAGAGATCCAATCTAGAGCTCCTGGTGTAATTTGTGTGGGTAGAAGCTGAGGGATCTTCAGAGTCCTATTATCACTGCCAGAAAATTATGAGGACAAGGCTGTACATGATTTGGTAACTATCACAGGGATGAGCATTCTGCATGCTGATTATTTGCTTTATATCAAAAGTTACTGATGTTCAGCTTAGAGATTCAGCCTGGTCTAAAACTATCTTTTTCTTAATTATCTATCTAAGCCCTTCAGTCTTCTTTGGAATTCATCTGTAATTTTTCTTTTACTATTTTTTCCTACATTGAATTATAGTATTTTTTTTCGTTTTGATTGTTTTTAAAATTTTGAGCATATTTTGCTTTCTCTTTGAGGTGCTTGTGTCCACTCCAGGTTTTATGGGTTATGCTATATTAGCATTTAAAGATTTAGTTATTTTGAGTAGTGTTTTTTCTAATGGGCAAGAAAGAGATGTTTACTTTATGAAAGAGAATAGGCAAGGTCCAAACAGATGAATCTTAAGTGGTTCCTCTGATAGTACACACCATTCTTCAACTGTGCAGTTGATGAGTTTACAATACATTTATTTTCATTAGACCTTGACGTATAATTTAGATCATCCAACATGTGGAGCTTGATCATGATATATTCAATTGTTATTCTAGAACATAAATAGTACAGATGTGGATTAAGGATCATTCAATACACTGATGTCTATACTTTTATAAATAAACATGACATTTCTGTATTTTTATTCCCTATTGTATACTTATAATTGAACTTCTCCATCACTCTCAGTAATTTTGGAATTACGTTCAATATTTGTCTCCTCAAAAGACTGCAATCTCTGGCCTGGCTGGTGTAGCTCAGTGGATTGAGCGCGGGCTGGGAACCAGAGGGTCCCGGTTCGATTCCCAGTCGGGGCACATGCCTGGGTTGCAGGCCAGGTCCCCAGTGAGGGCCAGGTGAGAGTCAACCATACATTGCTCTTTCTCCCTCTCTTCCCCTCTCTCTAAAAATAAATAAATAAAATCTTTAAAAAAAAAAAAAGACTGCAATCTCCAAGTGGACCAGCCTGTCATACTGAGCAAATATTCAGTCACTTGCCTAGAAAATAATAAACCTGGATAAATATGTACTGAATGAATGGGTGTGTGTATGGATAAGTTATATTCTGACCTGAAACATTTTGCAGTTTTTTAAGCTGCTATTTCCCAAATGACTTCTTTAAAAAAATAGTTAATATTAATTCTTATTCTTTCATTTTTTCATTCATTTACTTAACATTTATTTAAAACTAGTTCATGCTAGGCATAGTGCTAATACATTCAAATTCACAATGTAGTGTGTATTCTCGTGATGCTTAGAAACTTACTGCATTGGCTGCCAAAGGAAATTTCTGGATGTGGAGGATGTTTGGCTACATAAACAGCAGCCTTCCTCCTTTCCATGTGTCCTAGAAAGAAATTCAGAAGAGGAAATGGTAGTAGCTGTTCAACTGCAAATATGTTTTAAAGATTATATGTAAGAAGAGCTACATGGGCATAGTGTAGTTATAAATAGGGAGTCCTGGGCAAGGTTTGCAAGAATACATGTTTGGATCAAAAAGTCCTGTTATGCAAAAGACAGATTCTGGAAAGTTACCTCAGCCAGGAGATTCACTCCACAGTGGCTGCTATTATTAAAGTAGTAATAGTCAAAAATATTTTATTTAGTGTGGTATTTATATCACCCTTGCTATTTTTAGATACACCGTTGGACTTTTCCACTGTAACTCAGGAGAAAGGGCACCATGATCCATTTAAAAGCATATACAGGGTGAGGCAAAAGTGGGTTTACAGTTGTATGAGAAACAGAGTTTACTCTTGTATAATTATTTATTAATTATTGCATGATTTGCCATACAAACAACTATTAACCTACTTTTCCTTACCTTGTCTATGTGTTAGGCTGCCATCCTTACTTGTTGGCTCACAGAACAGATGATTTAACATTTACTGAGAACAGAGGCCTTCCTAGGGTTTTCTATATCTTCTCACAATTCTTTAAAAATTTCCATGCAACTCCTACAGTTCTGCACAAAGATGAGAAAATTGAGACTCATAGATTCTAACTTTCTACAGCTGCTAAATCATGAGGTCAGAATTTTATTCCAGTTCACTGAGTCAGAATTCCATGAGTTATAAAATGAAGTAAAAAAGATATTCACAAAAGCAGAATAACAAAGATCAACGCGTAGAAATGAAAAAAAAAATGATATAATTTGTAGAGCAGAGTTTCTCGGATTATATAGGACACAATCATAATGTCAACAATATGATATGATAGATATGATAGAAATGTATGTACTTAGTTATATTAATGACAATGATAAGATTAATATGCACGTCATTTTGTGAAAAATAGAGCTTTCATATTATATATTTATATGTGTAACATATACATATTTTATATGAAGATCTTGACACTATATTTCTATGTGTATATATCTGTGTGTAAATCTTTACAAGTAAAAAATGCAAAGAACTTAGAATAGCACATAGTAATAAGTTTTATTATTAATTTCTTGTCTTTATAAAATTTTCCTTTCAAAAGTTTTCATGTAAACATTGTGGGGAAAATAAACTTCTACCTGTAAGCAGTCGCCTTCAGGAGACAGGATTTGATGGACTGGGTATGGGCATGGGCAACGTGAAGGAGGCTCCTACTCCTTATCTCACACAGTTGTTTTTTAAATAGTAGACTTAGAGAAAATTTTTACCTTGTGGTGTTTTCCAGCAATTTTCAAGGAAAAATAAAGACAGAAATATTTTTAAGTGTTAGAAGAGTTTTTAATTCCCTAATATAATAAAATGCTGGAATCGGAAGTGGTGCTCAGCGGACACGCGCAGTTATTTACAGAAGTGCATGCACGCCATGGTTTGCAGGACACCATGTTACCTCTCATTTGCTGAGGAAAAACTTAAAGCCTAGAATGAAATACAGACTTTGCCTCTTGTTTTCAGGTTAGCAAACTAGAACAGAAAGAAAGAAAAATACCTGGGGGAATAATACCTGGGACAGATATGTTTCAGATAACTTTCTCTAAGACCTGTGAGGAAGGTGGGGAATGGTATGAGGAAACTGAGCAGCAGGGACCAGTCATGATCATCCAGTCATAGCAAAAATACTAAAACAGCAACTATGATCTTTGTCATGGTAGTTGCCATGTTTTATTAGGCACTAGGTTGGGCAGTTTTTAGGTGACATCATTAATTATCACATTGAATTTATGAGGTAATTCTTAGTCATATTAATTTTCAGATGTGAAATTGTCAAAGAAATCTTAAGAGTTAAGGGATGTACTGCTACATGTTTAACCACCAGCTCTGGAAAATAAATGTATGCACATATATCTCACACTATATCATTAATATTTGCTCTAATCGCCATCATTTTCTTTATTCTATTTATTATCTGAGGATAGACTCAACTGGACTTCCTTACAGATTCAGTCTGTACTTATGGAAAGCAAGGGAAACACAGAAGTCATAAATTATTTTAAAGCTTTTTGTCTGAGAACTAAAAGGATACTTTTGTCTTCAATTTAGAAAGATAGACTTTGGGTAGATCCAGTTTGGGTGGAAGGAAGTCAAGAGTACAGGTTTGGACTTACTGTATTTGAGATATTAGCCCATCAAGACAATATTACATGTTTTAGATTTGAGAGAGAGAGAGATCTGAGTTGGAACTGTAAATTTGGAAGGTGGCATATAAAACTTATAGGTGATTGGATAAAATCACAAAAGTAGTATGTTTAAATAGAGAAAAGAATAGAACCAAGAAGTGAGATACAAGGCTGAGGATCAATATAAATGAGATGAGGAGGGACCAGCAAAATAACCTGAGGCTGGCAGTAAGGTAGCAAGTTAAATGAGGGAAATACATTGAGGCAGAGGGAATGATCACCTTTGTTTCATTTTCTTGATTAATAATTTAAATTGAGGACTGTGAATTAGCAATTGAGTGTAGCAACACAGAGGTCATAACTAATTTTAATAAAGGCAGCTTTGGTGGAGAAATGGGCGTGGC
>PVJI01028590.1:0-16328 GCA_004026765.1 Micronycteris hirsuta
TATAGGTTTTATTTCTTGCAACTGAATATTTAGGAAGAGTTGGGCAGCCAGGATTTCCAGGTTAGCCGCTCCCTAGCAAGAACTAGGAGAATAGAAACTTTTGCCAAGGAAGGGTAGGTGTTACATATGCTTTGACAGTGAACTCTCTGGAAGATAGACTTAATGTCCTTTTATGTAAATTCAGGTGCTTAACCAAGACTTGTACCGACGTGGATGGTAGACAGAGAACGTGATGGGAGAAGTGAGGATCGAATAGACAGGCGTTTGGGCAGCGATGGGGTGAGACAGAATGACAGCAGGAGTGATAGGAGGGCAGAGCCTGGTTGCCATGGGCTTTGCACCAGGCGGGGTGTGGATCCAGACCCTCTGAGATATGTACCAGCAGGTAGCTAAGCTCAGTAGCTGTGAAGGCTGGCGTGAAGGTGGGGCAGGTGACCATGGCCGAGAGAATTGTTCAAGGGGACGCCATAGTTCTAGAAAGCCAAGGTCAAGGCAATGATGTAGATACAGGACAAGGGCCAAGACCTGGGCACTGAAACAGATGTACATTTAGGTCCTCTGGGAGAATAAATAACTGAAGTCTCGCTCATTCATTCATTCATTCATTCATTCATTCAGAACTGGAGTGCAATGTGAAGGCCGGGCCAGAGGAAGATCCAAGTGAACCATGCCAGGCTGTCCAGATGCTCAGCCCTGACTTAATGGCCTTGTTCTGTCCAGTGTGACAATCACCAGCCACTTGTGGCTATTTTATTTTAAACTTAATAAATGTGAATAAAATGAACAGTTCAGTTCCATGTCACACTACGGACCCTTTACGTGCTCTAATGCCAACCTGTAGCTAGTGGCTACCACAGAGGACCATGCAGAGAACATTTCCGCCATCGTGGAAAGGTCTAGTGAATAGCACTGATCCAGACTGTAGAGCCTGGGTAGTCAAAGTCAGGCCCACAGACCAGCGACATCAGCATCACCTCGAAGCTGTTCAGAACGCAGAATTTAAAACCCTCCCCTTCCTTCCCCTGAACCGTGGTCTGCATTGTATCAAGATCCCTGGGTGATTCAGACGTACATTGAAGGCGGAAAGCCTCTGGCCTAACGCTGTGTAGATCCTTCCCAGCCAGGAACAGGGCGCTGCAGAGCCGCAGGCAGTTGAGGGATGGAGAACTTAAGCTGTGAGATGGGCAATTAGGGCAGAGATTTGAGTCGTCCAACCAGGGTGTGCAGAGGTGACAGAGCTGCCTCTCTGCATCCTGTGCTGGCAGGTGTTTGCCCGCTTGGGCAGCTCTTTGGGGTCCAAGGGAGGCCTATGCTTGACCAGCGCATCATTTCATCGTGGAAACGTGGTTTCTTGCTGCTCACCCTGCACGGCCATTTCCTTCACCGTCATCCTGATTGATAATGTCCCAGCAGCTTTTGCAGTCAGCGTCTTCACGGTGTGATGCTATAGCTTTGTTCTGCTAAAGTTAGCCTCCTTGCCACTTCCGCCCATTTGTCCGGGTTCCACCTGCTGAAACATGTTCAAGTTTATTACTGTTTTGCCCTCTGTGCAGCTAGCTGTTTGAACCTAGCTTTTCTGCCCCCACCATATTCCTCTCCAGGCTAAAGAGACCGAGTTCGGGCCCCTCTCCATCCAGGACATTCTCCTCCCCTAACATCCTGCAAGCATTTCCTTAGGGTAAGGGACGAGGGGTGGTATCCCCGAAAACTGCAGACTCTGAAATGTCATTCGAGGGACTGGGAGCCCCTCCCCACCACAGGCTGCCAGCGGGATTTTGCTGTCATTAGCGCCTCCATTCTAGATCATGAGGAACAAGTATTTCCTCACCATTAAATAGGGGAAGTTGCCCTGGCTGGCCTGAAAACCAAAAGGTCACAGGTTTGATTCCCAGTCAGGGCACATGCCTGGGTTGCGGACCAGGTGCCCAGTTGGGGGTGAGTTGGGGGCGTGTGAGAGGCAACCAATTGATGTTTTTCTCACACATTGATGTTACCCTCTCTTTTTCCCTCCCACTCTCTCTAAAAATAAATGAAATATGTTTGAAAAATAGCGGGAGCCCCTGCTTATAGGGGCTTCCATGTAGTCCGCCCCTGGGCTGCCACCCCTGCCGTGGATGGGGGCGGTGGGACCATGACCTAGCCTTGCCCCTTGCCGGAATCAGCGTACTTCCTTTCACCTACCCATCTGATGTACAGACCTTTCATCAATGTCCCGAGACTAGAGATTATGCCTTTATATTTTGGGGGTGTTCTCTATGCCTTTTATTATAGCTCCAGTCAGCGGTAAATTCTAGTGCTTTTTCAGTGTTGCAGACTGACGGGAGGCTCAGTCAGTTTTATTTGCTGCCCCTGGTTCAGTGCAGGGTAGGAGGAGTAGGTCATTTACTCCAGGACAGCAGGACACCTGCTGGGACCTCACCTGCCTTCACTGCAGCTCTCACTGCTTCCTTGTCGTGGGAGGGGCTGATAGAGCCACCAGCATCTCCTTCATGCCAGAGTGTTGGATTCTGGTAGTCAGCGCAGACTCCATGTCCGCCCTGTGGGCCTTGAGTTGCTCAGTAGTACACTTGGGTCATGTTTTATGAAAGGTATAAAAAGATCATTGCAAAGAGCATCCACCAAACGCGTGGTTTCTACAGGGTAGGCTGTTCTCTCCTAGTCCCAGAATGGAGAAAACTACAAAGGGAAACCTTTACAATCTGGTTTGGGACACAAGATGCATTCTTCTAGAAATCCCATGGCTAAAAGAAAATTGCATGAGATACAATGGTAGAGTCCTGGCTGGTGTGTCTCAGTGGATTGAGAGCGGGCCTGCAAATCAAAGGGTTGCGGGTTCGATTCCCAGTCTAGGGCACGTGCCTGGGTTGTGGGCCAGGTCCCCAGTGGGGGGCGCACAAGAGGCAACCACACATTGATAATTCTCTCTCTTCTCCCTCCCTTTCCCTCTCTAAAAATAAATAAATAAAATGGTAGAGATTTCTTAAAAGCCTACCACGATGTCTTTATTTATTTATTTATTTTTTAATTAGGGAGACAGTCAGCAAATTTCAAGCATCGATTCTTCGTACCTGGAATCGTTATTCCTGTCCTCTCCCAGGAGCATTGTGCCGTTTCAGGCGGGCTCACAGAGCTACGAGCTGAGTTTCCAAGGTAAGACTTTGCGTTTGGCAGGGGTGCCGATCACCAGAATCCAGCCTGAGGTGGCCTGGCAGGGTGGGACGTGCATGCTTATCCCCAAATCAGAGTTCTTGTGAGCAAAACCAGCGCTTGGGAGCCAGTGGCCGTCAGAAGCCCGTGCTCTAGAGCCGTGATGCTGGCACTCAGTGACCATATACCGCCGGGAGCAGCACCTGGCCTCTGTTTCCTCATCTGTAAAATGGGGGCATTGGGCTAAGTGGTCTCTGCTTCACCATTCTAAGGTTCAGTGTCTGTGCCGCTTGCCAGGCTGAGGCAGTATTTTCAGGCGCTGATGAATACAGTAGAGACCCCAGGCCCGTGGGTCCCTTCAGGGTGTGAGAACCTTTCTGATCCTTCTAGGCATCCTCATCGTGCTCAGTGGTGTGTTTCATTCACCAGCTTTTCTGAAGACGCTGCCTCCTGCTGTGTTGGTCTGAGCCCCCATGCAAAGGTCTTCTGGTCAGCTACTACCAGTCTCTGTCGTGTTGTGTAAGAAATCCGGGACGCAGCTGCCCTCCCTGGGAATGTGCTTGCTGTCCCATAGGCTGCACCCCTGGGACACTCCCTGCAGATGGTCACTCGCCGCTCTTTCAGGACCGGCCCTGTAGGTGCTTGGAAAGGGGTAGAGGAGACTTGTTCAAATCCTTGAAATAATACCTCCTATGACTGGGGCCCTGTACCAAATACTATAGTGTAGTATACTGACTTTTCTGGAAAGCAGTCTGGCAGTACATATCAACAGATATTAAAATATGCTTATTATTTTCATCCTATCAGGAACATTCTTTTTTTTTTTTCCAAAGATTATTTATTTATTTATTTTTAGAGAGAGGAGAAGGGAGGGTGAAAAAGAGGGAGAAACATCAATGTGTGGTTGCCTCTCACATGGCCCCTGCTGGGGATCTGGCCTGCAACCCAGGCATGTGCCCTGACTGGGAATCGAACCAGCAACCTTTGGTTCCCAGCCCGTGCTCAATCCACAGAGCTACACCAGCCGGCATTTTTTTTTTTGATACGAAGCAGCTTCACGAATTTCTGGGTCACCCTTGCTATGTTCATCTTTTCTGTATCGTTCTGATGTTAGTCTACATGCTGCCGAAGTGAGCACTCAGGAATCTTTCTAAGGAAACAATTCTGCAGAAGAAAAAGAAAAAGCGACAGGCACACAGGCCTTTAGGGAAGCCTTATCCGAAGTACTAAATCAGAGAGAACAGCCTGTGTCCCAGTGCGGCTGTGCCTAAGCAAACTGGGTGGTTAAATTTCGGTGGAGTATTGGGTAGTTGTGAAATCTGTGGTTATGGAAACTATGTAGCAAAAGCTGTGTAGCAATATCTAAATCTGATATTGTTAAATGGGAAAGGCAGGACCCCCAGCTTCTGTTTCTGTACTTTTCTATTTGTGTGCTATAGTATTTAAAGTGGAAAAGAGTTTTTAAAATACTTAATGTACATGTTAAGTGCAGCAATGTATGCATGTGGGCCAAGCCTAGAAGGCAGTAGAGAAAAATAAAAATCTTCTCTTGGATGGTGAAATGAAAAATGGCTTAAGTTAAACATTCTTGTTTATTTTTTTAGCCAGAGGGAAAGGAGAGGGAGAGAAACATTGATGTGAGAGAGAGACATCAGTTGGTTGCCTCTCACATGCCCGCAACCAGGGGTCTGACCCACAACCCAGGCATGTGCCCTGACTGGGAATCAAACCGGCGACTTTTTTAGGTTCACAGGCTGTTGCTCAATCCAATGAGCTACACCAGCCAGGGCTAAACATTCTTTTTCCATTGCTGGTAGTCTGTCATTTTGACAATGTAGAAGGGTGGTGGAGACATGAAAACCAATGTTCCGTGTTCCTGAGTTGGGAGCATGTTAGCTAGAAATTTTGTTCGCTTGCTTCAGAAGAAGAGCAGTTTGCAGGGTTTTCCTTTTTTTTCCCTCCTTATATTCTCTAATTCATTCAACTAGTATTGGAGTGTCCGCTGTGTGCCAGGCACTGTTCTAGACACGGGCAAACCAGGCAATTCCAGAAAGTGCTCACTGCTATGGAGAGAAGAAGCGAGGTAGTGAAGCAGAAAGAGAATGAAGGAGTCTTGGGAAACACTTAGGTGAGCAGGAAGCTCTGGAAGGGAGGGCCCCCCTTCAGGAGAGGGAAGACCAGCGCTTAAGCTGTAAATTGCAGACAACCCTAAGGTTTCAGAGAACAGCAAGAAGGTCTGCAAGAGATGAGAGTAGACATAGAAACTTGGGAAATCAGGAGAAGGTTGTGACGTGATCAGATTTGCTCTTGTTGTGTATGCTTGTTTTCATTTTACATCAGTGACAGAGTCGTAATTGCTACAGTGAAATGCGTGTGTGTGTGCGTGTGTATTTTAAGTGTGCCGTTGGATGAACGTTGCCACTGCCACAGATGCATGCAGCTTCTATCCTAATCAAGATAGAGACCTGTCCCAACAATCTGTTTCCCCGTGCCCTTTTGCTATGAGTCTTCCCCCAGCCACCAACTGATTGGCTTTCCGTCACTATAGATCTGTTTGCTCTATCCTAGAACTTCATACAAATGGAATCTTATAGTGTATACTTTGCAAACAGCTGGCTTCTTCCACTCAGTATAGTGTGTTCTTTTTTTAGATTCAGCTATATTGCTGTGGGTAAAGTAGCCCCCTTTTGCACTGCTGAGTAATATTCCATCATTAGGATATACCATGGTTTATTTATTCATTTGCCTCTTGATGTGTATTTTGGGTTGCTCTAGGAATGTTGGACTGCAGGTCTTTGTGTGGATATAGGTCGTCAGTTCTCCAGGGTGAATACCAAGGAGTGGGATGGCTGGATCACACAGGTGGTGTATGTTTACAGGACATGGCCAGGCTGGGGTCACTGGCAATATATGCTGATTTCCTTTTTCAAGCAATTGCTCTTGGCTGTAGCTTGGACCTAGTTGTACAGCAGGCATGAATCGGACATGACGTTTCACAGTGGATGTAGGAAGAAATCTTTAAGACATATAATTATGTCATCTAATGATATATCCTATAATCATTAATGCCCAGTTTAGGGCAGTTTACATGGTGATGTCTTGTTAGCCTAGCTCTCTTCTTTACCATCTGTTACCATCTGGCTTTTTTTTTTTTTTTTAATATTTTTATTTATTTTTAGACAGAAGGGAATGGAGGGAGAAAGAGATGGGGAGAAACATCACTGTGTGCTTGCATCTCACGTGGCCCCCCTGGGGACCTGGCCTGCAACCCAGGCATGGGCCCTGATGGGGAATCGAACCGGCGACCCTTTGGTTCGCAGCCCACACTCAATCCACTGAGCTACACCAGCCAGGGCTACCATCCGACTTTGACTTAAAGATTCTATTAACTGCTAAATGCTCATTTACTTCTTTGTTTCTTGGTCTTATAAAAGGGGGTGGTAAGCAACCAAGTTCTTGTCATGAGGAATTTGCATCCAAAAGGCTTTTATCTGTTCCTACCTATACAGGTCAGATACGAGTAATTATTGTGTTATTTGCCTCTGAAAAGTAACAATAAATCATTTTCTAGAGCTAATCCTTTATCCTTGTTTGTTTTCTCTGTTCTATCTAAAGGGATGATTCAGACCAACATAGCTTCCAAGACCCAAAAGGACGTCCTCCGAAGGCCAGCCTTTGTGACTCCCTGGGATGTGGTGCAGAGGAGAGCTGGGCCAGAGTAAGTGTTCTGAGGCACTGCATGCTGACAGATGTCTGAGAGGGTGGCGCGCCCACCTCACTGAGCCACTCCTGAGTCTGGAGCCCTGTTCTCGAAACGTTCCTGCTTGCGCCACACGGCGCTTTCCTTCGGCCTCGCCCAGGAGTGGGGGGCTTGCTCAGCAGCATGGTGTGATGGAGAGAATACTTGATCAGAAAAATCTATCTTTTCTTCTTAACTCACAGGGGATTTCGGGCAAGCCTCAGCTACTCTGGGGCTCCGCTCTTGTAGCCATGAATGGTGGGTTAGTGGTGTGTGTCTAGGCAATAATCAGATGTGCTGGGTTTTGTTTTGCTGTGGGTTCTTGTGTGTATCCTTGGTTTTGTTGAGGGATTTTATAGAGGGTGGGAAGCTGAGAAGGAAATGGAAGGAAAAAAAGGGTTGAGGTAGCCGCCTGAGCAAGGGGATTTGGGGAAAAATAAATTTGACACGGGATTTTAGAGGAAATTATGCTGTGGGGGATTCATTGTAACTCTTGTGTGTGCTCGTGAAACTCAGTAAAATCTACATTATTCATGAACATTTTTGGAGTTGGATTTTTTTTTTCTGGGTGATATGTGATGATATAAAACAGATTTTAAGGCAGGTGCCAAATCAAGGTGTTTTTATTAGGTTCTTTTGGTTGTAGGAATTTAGGTATTTCATGAAAGAGGGAATTACTAAAAGGATAAACATGATGTAATGAGGGAAACATTTCACAAGAATCCAAGGATGGGAAGAACTGAGCTGTGCCAGGGCCTCAGGAGTGGGAGTCCGTTCCAATTCTGCTCTAGAACCTGAGGGGTTAGGGGTGGGGGTCACAGGTCCTTGCCTCCAGCATGTGCTCCAACCGGGAACGGAACTTGCAACCCAGGCATGTGCCTGACTGGGAATTGAACTCGTGACCTCTCACTTTGCGGGACAACGCCCAATCAACTGAGCCACACCAGTCAGGGCTATTTTTAATTATTTGAGGACCCTCCATACCATTTTCCACAGTGGCTATACCAGTCTGTATTCCCACCAACAATGCATGAGGGTTCCCCTTTCTCCACATCCTCACCAACACTAACCATTTGTTGATTTATTGATGGTAGCCATCCCCACAGGTGAGAGGTGATATCTCATTGTGGTTTTAGTGGGCATTTCTCTGATAATGAGTGACATTGAGCATCTTTTCATATGTCATTGGCCACCTAGGTATGTCCTCTTCAGAGAAGTGTGTATTTAGGTCCTTTGCCCATTTTTCAATTGGATTGTTTCCTCTGAATTTTTTAAAAAGATTTTATTTATTTATTTTTAGACAGAGGAGAAGGGAAATAGAAAGAGAAGGCGAGGAACATCAATGTGTGGTTGCCTCTCACGTGGCCCCCACTGGGGACCTGGCCTGCAACCCAGGCATGTGCCCTGACTGGGAATCGAACCAGCGACCCTTTCATTCACAGGCCCGCGCTCAGTCCACTGAGCTACACCAGCCAGGGCTCCTCTGAATTTCTTAACTGAAACTCGTAAGAATTAGAATCAGATTGGCGTAGCCATCTAAGGTCCTGTCCAGTTTTTTAGGTATTCAAGTTAATAAAGTAAAACTAATGCAGGGGGAGAGGAGTGAAGTTGACTCCCTCATGAAGCTCACATTCTGGTGGATGAGACCATAGGATTGAGTGGTTTAGTTAGTGATGACATGTTAGCAGAGCAGCAGGACAGGAAGGGGTTGCTCTTTCCTTCAGGCAACCAGTGAGATCCTTGTAGCTATTCCTTATTCCTTCAGTGGCTCTGGCAGGATGTTTTAACAAAATTGCGTTTAAACCGTATTCCTTGAAGCAACCTGTTGTTCTGACTTTTTAATTTTTTTTAAAGATTTTATTTATTTTTAAAGAGAGGGGAAGGGAGGGAGAGAAACATCAATGTGTGGTTGCCTCTTGCGCACCCCATACCGGGGACCTGTCCCGCAACCCAGGCATGTGCCCTGAGCGGGAATTGAACCGGCGACCCCTTGGTTCTCAGGCCAGCACTCAATCCAGTGAGCCACACCAGCCAGGGCTGACTTTTAGATAAGTCTTGGACTCCTCTTCGGTCTTGACCAGGGAGACCATACACTGTTCCCTATCTGGATGGCAGAAACTGTCTAGACTGAGTTCCTTCTTAACTTCAGGCTCGGTGGTATTTTCTGTGTACATACATTTCCGAGGGAAGGAGTTGGTCTGTGACGTTTCCAAATGTGCCGTGAAGTCAGCCCACTGTCTGTCTCAGTAGTTTCCGTGTCACATTTGCCTCATGCTTTTCCATTTGCTCTTCCCCTTCTCTGGTAACCTCCGCCCCATCGGTCATAGGAATCCAGCACCTTTCATGACCCAGCTCGAATGCCACTTTTCCCATCTAAACCTTACTTGGGACTGTCCTCCGACCCTGTCCTTCGCCCGCCAGTACCACTTAGTAAGTCTCTTACAGTGCTCATCCATTGTACCTCATAATGCACTTATTTGTGTAACCATCTTCCCCAGCAGAACTCGCCCTTCCTCCTCCTTCCCCTCCACAGTCTTCAGCTCTTCAGTGCTCTTGAACTACTTTGCACAGTGAATGGTACGTAGTGATGCTACGTGGACAGCTAAGTGAGTGAATGAAAATGAGTTGCACAGACCCTGTTACTGGGGGGTCACGTAGCGAACCAGATTTAATCCTGCCACCACCGGCCTGGAGGGGACCCGTTTCCTTTAGGATAAGATAGGGCCGTGAGGGCCGCCCTGAAGAGCCCAAAGAGAAGTGACCTATTATAGCCCACTTCGTTGTTGACGGGCACTTCAGCGCAATTTGATCCGTCTGCACTGTGCAAATTCAGTGTGGAAATCTTGAGTTTAAAACACAGATACGTTGGGGTTAATCTCTCCTTCCGAAGGAATCTTCATTGTACAAAAGGGAATTGGTAAAGAGTTTTTTTCCCCTGAAAGCATTTTTTAATTTGATGATTTCATTATGGAAAATTTCAAAGTGAAAGCAGAGAGAAATTGTGTAAGAAATCCCTCTGTGTGACTGGGGGACTATCTGGAGAAGCCCAACTTCAGTGAGTGGAACTGTCTGACCATTCTTGTTTTGTCTGTCTCCACCCTCGTCGTGAAGTTTTTTCTTTTGCTTAAATATTTTCATGTATAAATTTCACACGTCATATCATTTCGCTGCAAATACTTCAGGTGTGTCTAACAGTTTTAAAAAATAATACAATACCATTAACCCACCTAACAAAATTAAGAATGATTCCTTAGTATCTAACATTCAGTTCATGTTCTATTTTTTCCCATTGTCTCAAAAATGACTTTTAATAGTTGATTTATTCTAATTTGTATCAAAATAGGGTGTGAATATTTCATTTGCTAGATTTGTCTCTTAAGCTTCTTTTAATCTATTAGTTTCCCTTCCACTTTTTTTTTTTTTTTAAAGAAACGAGATGATTTTGTCCTATAGAATCTCCCAAATTCAAAATATAGCAAATTGTATGCTCATGGAGTTTTCTGAGTGTAATTTCTGTGAATTGATGGTTAGATTTAGAGGACTGATTAGATTCGGGTTCCTTTTTTGATCAAAAATAATATACTGGGCCTGGCTGGTGTAGCTCAGTGGATTGAGTGTGGGCTTTGAACCAAAGGGTCACTGGTTAGATTCCCAGTCGGGGCACATGCCTGGGTTGTGGGCCAGGCCCCCAGTGGGGGCCATGTAAGTGGCAACCACCCACTGATGTTTCTCTCCCTCTCCTTCTCCCTCCCTTCCCCTCTCTCTAAAAATAAATAAATAAAATCTTTAAAAAATATTTATATACTGGGTCTGGCACAAAAAACACCCCCTTTTTAGTTACATAAACATCTTTTATTACAAAATCATAAGCATGTAATTCTGTAACATAACAGTATCACACTCAAGCACACCACATGCTATTTTAGGTGAAACGTTCAAATTGCTGTCCATCTTGTGTGAGACGTTCACGTACCCTACCAACCACACTCGAGCAGGCGTTACTTCTGCCAGACCCTGTATACGGGGTTTTCGACTTCCTGTCCCGTGTTATGGCGAGAGATCTATGAAGATGGGAGTGTGGGTTCAAGTCATTCCAGTCTGATCCCTCAGTGTAATGGTTTTAATAGCTATTGATGGTCATTGTTTTTTTCTTGTTTTGTTTTTATAAATAATTTTTTTTTAAAAGATTTTATTTATTTTATTTTTTAGAGAGAGGAGAAGGGAGAGAGAAAGAGCAATGTATGGTTGCCTCTCACATGGCCCCCACTGGGGACCTGGCCTGCAACCCAGGCATATGCCCCGACTGGGAATTGAACCGGGACCCTCTGGTTCCCAGCCCGCGTTCAATCCACTGAGCTACACCAGCCGGGCTGATGGTCATTGTTTAGATCCATTATTTCACGAGAGGTAACACAAGGGTGTTTTTCTAATTCTGTCGGTTCTTCTGCAATTAATTGCTGTGATTTGTCTATAAAGAAGAATTATAGTTACCTTGAAATAAAATCAAAGGCAGCAGGAATTTTTCCCTCAGTACCTTTAATATAGTTAAATGTTTATTGTTTGACAAAGAAGCCAAAGGATACACTTACTTAATGCTAACATTATTCCTTTGGAGGTTAAGCAGAAATATAGAAAAGAATCAATGTTTTTCCATTTTAAATGAATGGGAAAATAACATTTAATTAATTCACCAAAGTTTGAATAATTTCTGCATTTTCAGAAAACGTGATTTGCCCTGGCCGAGTGGCTCAGTTGGTTGGAGCATCATCCCGTGACTGAAAGGTGGCAGGTTCGATTCCTGGTCAGGGCACATACCGAGGCTGCAGGTTCAGTCTCTGGTTGGAACATGTACGAGGGGCAACTGATTGATGTTTCTCTCTCACATTGATGTTTCTAGCCCTCCGTCCCTCCCACTCTTCTTTCCTCTCTCCTTAAAATCAATCAACATATCCTTGGGTGAGGATTAAAAACATAAATAAAAATAAATCAATAGAAGGCATGATTACTGGCATATCTACAGGAGAAATATGCAGGGAGCCCTGGCTGGTGTTGCTCCGTGAATTGAGCACCAGCCTGCGAACCAAAACATCACAGGTGCGATCCACATGCCTGGGTTGTGGGCTAGGACCCCAGTTGGGGGCATGCGGGAGGCAGCTAATCGATGTATCTCTTGCACATCAGTGTTTCTCTCCATCTCTTTTTCCCTCCATTCCCTTTTAAATAAGTAAATAAATAAAAGAAACAGGCAGGGATGTAGTCCAAAGAAAAATACAATGGAAAAGTTATCTAAGAAAGCTTTACTTAGAAGCAGAAAGTTAAGGACAGGAAGTACTTGGGCATCTGGGGCGGGGCCAAGCGTATTCTAACTCTCTCTCGTTTGTAGCCATCAGCCGGCCCAGACCCAGCCAGAGACGGTAGCCTCGCCCTCTTGTTCTCAGCAGAAGTTCATCTCCAACACATGGAATGAATATAAGGTACTTGGTTTTTACCTTTTGGCGGGTGAATGGTTGGAAGGTGGGGAAAAGCACTTTGTTACAAACAGGTATTTGCACGAAAGAACAAGTTGCTGCTTCTGTAAAACTCTGGGATCAAGATGCAAAGGCAGACGGCTAAATGGTGACTGTGTCACTCTCCCGGAGAGCCTCGTGGTTTCCGGGGGCAGACCCTCATGAAAACTCCGTGAGACAGATACTGGCAGCTTTCTTCACGGGCGAGAAAACCGGAACTCAGAGAGAAAAACTGACTTGTCCATTCGTTGGAGTTAACAAGCTGGTTTCAAGGGGAGTCACATAAACTGTGCCTCACCTGGTCACCTGGCCTGGTTGGGGCAAGACTTCCTAGATGGTTTAGCCTCCACGTGATGCTTCAGCTTGGGGTCCAGGCCGCTTTGCTTGGGCGGCAGGGGCACCTTCAATGTTTCTTTAGGCAAGGGACTTGCTGGTCACTGGACTAATTCAGACAACTTGGGGCGTAATGTTTGGTCAACCGTGGCAGCCTGCACGGGCGAGTCCAGTGTCACCTAGGTAATTACTGGCATCAACTGCCAGAGCTGGTGCACCTGCTGTCGTGGCAGCAATGTGGAAGTAGCATGCCTTCAGTGTTTCCTGTTCCATGTTTTCTTTTTTTTCTTTTTTTTTTTTTTAATTTTTTTAATTTATTTTTAGAGAGAGGGGAAGGGAGGGAGAAAGAGAGGGAGAGAAACAGCAATGTATGGTTGCCTCTCACATGGCCCTCATGGGGACCTGGCCTGCAACCCAGGCATGTGCCCTGACTGGGAATCGAACCGGGACTGCTTGGTTCCCAGCCCGTGCTCAATCCACTGAGCTACACCAGCCAGGGCCCGTTCCACGTTTTCATATCTAAAATTTTTTTTAGTTGTACGAGATCACTAACGATTCCACGGAATATGCCAGAGTAAGTGAGCTTTTTAAAGTGACGATGAAAACGTTCAAGATTGAAAAGATCAGGAAGATCATGAACCCACAGCTCCTGATTGCTTTTCGAAGGTACGTGGCTGTGTTTCTCCACACAGTTTAAAAGGATTTCGGATTTATATTCACTGGTTTCTCCTGGTAGTCAGCAGTTTCTTCAGTCTGTGGTTTTCACTGTGTAAATGTGAGCTTCTTTCATTCAGCTTTGGTTTTACCATTCAGTGATTTCCTGTGTCTGTCATTTAAAAGTTTTCATTAATATCCATACATTTTTATAGCTCTTGTCTTAAAGTAAGTAGCTCCATTCTGAGTGCCGGTGACGTGAACTCTTAGGACAAGGAGACCATAGTTAGCACTGATGTTACGAGCCGGAGCGGGAGAGGAATGTTCTTGGTGCTAAGTTTCCCATTTCCTGTGTTAGGAAAAAACAGAAGATGAAGAATAACAATGAAAAAATCCTATTTTGTGCCGTGAGCCGCGCCCATGTAGATTCTGTCTGTGAGAATAATTTTGACTGGACCAAGCACGGGACTCCTGATACCCGATATGGAAAAGGTTTGTACTGGGATAGAGAAGCCTGGCTTGTGTAGGCCATAACGCAAGCTCTGCATCTGCTTCTGGTAAGAGGTATATGTGATTATTTTGTATCAACCGGAATGTCTATGCGTTCGCCATGATGGAGAGAAAATAAGCTCACCTTAACCTTGAGTACCCAAGTGAGAGTGGTAAATTGACTTGGGACTTGATTGCTGCCCCTTTGTCCTGCTCCTGCCTTCCGTTTTTGGTGGAGAAAGCGTCCCTTTTTCATGAAATACCTTAATTCTCTGAGACTCTTTGATCTCATACACTCTTGGCAAGTATATGCTACCTGTTGGCTACCCTGTCTACCATTATTCCTCAGTGCTGGCTGTGGCTCTTCCTGACCTATGTCTGTCCCATCGAAGCCACTTGACGTAGCTTTCTACTGTCATGGATGGGTTCTAGTCAGAGATGGGAGAAGAGGCTTCTCTGTCTCAGGCCACGCTGGGTCCCCTGGGGACTGAAGTCACACGGGTCTGCCCACATAAGAAATCTTTTCAGCCCTGTTTGCTCCTCAACTTCATGCAACTCTTAGAAACAAACCAACAAACACCAAAGAATTGGTCACCTTAAAGGAATAAGTAATAGTTTATCAAGTGTCAAAGTGGGCTCAGCGCATACAACTGAGATTAAATTCATGCTCCTACCCCCGCAAAAAAAAAACACGAAGCCAGTCAGTTAACAGACATGCTTAAGAGCCTGCTAAGTGCTAGATACGGGGGGACACAGTGGTGAACAAGTTGGACAGCCCCCTCAATTATTTCACATAATGAGTTAAATGATTTCTGGTGCAGCTGCTATGAGGAAAAGAATGGGTCTCGTGGACCCCTAATGCAGCCTGAGAGGTGTTCCCAAGGAAAGGCATAGAGGATGCTCAGCAGCCTCATGGAGTCAGCGCGTAGAGCAAGGAACAAGTAGAGCAAAGTATGGCTGCATGGTGGAGTTTATACTTGACCGAAAGGGCATCGGAAGCTAATGAAAGGTTCTAACCTGGGGAATGGCCTGATGAGAGTTTCATAAGTTTATTAAATTTAAAGGCATCCCTGAGACTTACCTAGGAATGTTTGCAGAAAGTGGGTAACCATCTTGAGTAAGATATAACATGTGTGAAGTTTAAACCCATCAGCTTCTCAAAGTCTGTATGTTAGAGCTCAGATATTTATCTTAGAGAATGGAAACGCAGTCTATAACTGCCTCTGATAGTGACAGACATGGGTGCTTAGTCTGTTTCTCCTCTTGTACAAACAGAAGAGTGCTGAAACCCTCTAAAATATATATTGAATAGTTTGTTTTTAAAGATTTATTTACTGATTTATTTTTAGAGAGGGGAAAGGAGGGAGAGAGAAAGGGAGAGAAACATCAATGTGTGGTTGCCTCTCATGCGCCCCCTACTGGGGACCTGGCCTGCAACCCAGGCATGTGACCTGACTGGGAATCGAACCAGGGACCCTTTAGTTCGCAGCCTGCGCTCAATCCACTGAGGTACACCAGCCAGGGCTAAAGAATCATTTTTCATTGACTTCACAAAGCTTTCATTCAGCTAAAATGGAGAGAGAAAAATAATCTGTAAGATTATCAAATCAGCACTCAGACTTTCTTATAAAATAGAAGAAATATTGATTGAAGTATAAAAGTGGCTCAGTGCCATTAAAACATATACAACTATCTCTGAATGTTGAAAATAGATTTTATGGCTTTATCAAGCAATTAAAGTGCACACTGAAGAAAAATGTGGATGGAATTACTATCTATTGATTTAAGTCCATTTTCCTGAAGCCAAATCTATTTTCACCTGTCACTTCATACTATTTATTTTACACCTTTTACACGCATACCTGGAATCCCCTTATCTGGAAATGTTAGCTTTCTGGAATGTAACTCAGAACCTGAAAGAGTGAACAATTCTGCTACAGTGGCCTGAGTTGTCATAAAATTCCAAACTGAGGATCCTGTGTGTTTGTGCCAGGGAGCACCTCAGAATCCACTTAATCTTACTTTAGAAACTGGGTTTTTTTTTTTTTTTTTTACAGCCCAACAAGTGTGGAGTGTGGGAGAAAAGAGATGCTAGAGGCAGGCAGCAAGAAGAGAGCACACAGCTTTTGAATGGGGACTGAGGAGAAGTGATCTGTGAGACGCAGACAGGACACATTTTTTTTCTCACGCTGTGGCCATTTGAACGGGAGTCAAAGGCTCTGTCCACCTTAGTGACTGACTGCACGGGCAGCCCCTGTGGTAACACCATTTGTCAGAATTCCATCTGCTTCTGACATTATTAGTAAGAGAAGGGGTCAACTGAGTTTGTCCTGCTTTCGAAATCACAGAAGTATTGATGCTAGAGACAGACTTCTTTCCGAGTAGCTCCCATTGATTACAAGTCCTAGAAGTTGACCTAAGAGGAATAGTTCTTTGCAGACACTTAAGAAATGAGGCAC